>LBNU01025994.1:6786-49777 GCA_014162995.1 Artemisia annua
TACTCCCTCCGTCCCAAAATTATTGTCCCCTATTGACTTTTTCAGTCTTTATTTCTGAACTTTGACTATCAATATTTTTATTTGTGTTATACAATTTTCGATGAAAATTATACCAAACGAAATACATTTTATACTCAATCCGTTCATATATTTTTTATCAAGTATTGTGTAATATAAACAAAAATACTTAAAGTCAAAGTTAAAAAGTAAAGACCGAAAAAGTCAATAGGGGACAATAATTTTGGAACGGAGGGAGTAATACGCTAAATAAAGTTGAAAAACATGTCAAGTATAATAGATAAAATGTACAGTAACAGTTCTACTTTATTGTATCATCACATCGACATAACTGCTAGTAAAATTTGTTAGGCAGGTACCATAGTAGTATATATTTATGCTCATGACACATCTCTTCCTCTTGAAAATATCTCATTCCTGATCACAACTCATAACAAACAAAATGATGAAAGGAGTAAGTGACTACCTAAAGATGTCAACTGATCCAACAGCCTCAGCTGCAGCAACATCACTAATCAACTCTGATTTGCAACAAATCAGTGATGCTACTAGAAACCTTGCTGATCACATTATCAAGCTTGGTGTTAGTGGTGGTTTTATTACCACCGTCCTTCAATGGTTCGCGTGTATCGCAGCTGTGTAAGTCAAACAAACTACGAATCTTTTATCTTATTTTTAATATTTTAAGATGGGCTAGTTGCACGTAAATGTATATAACTTGGCGCTTTTTATAGTTTTATGCAGCTAACTTTTTTTATGTACGTATCATACTTTTTAAATTCGGTCTTTTTTATGTATCATGTGGTCAGTTATGTATTATTTGATGATTTTACCCTTAATTTATACGCACAAATTTAACAGGAAGAGCGGAAAACCGGTTAAATAATACATGAAACTGTAATGCGATACTCAAAAAATATGAAATTAAATAAGTATGCTGCGTAGATCTAGAAAAAAATAATAATAATTGGCTACACAAGACTATAGAAAATAACAAGTTAGATACATTTTCGTGTAACCTTTTTAAGATTGGGTCTAAATTTTATTTTATTTTATTTTTTCAGGTATTTGTTGGTATTGGATCGAACAAACTGGAGGACTAACATGCTTACATCACTTTTGGTTCCTTATATTTTCTTGACATTTCCTAATTGGTTGTTTGGGATTTTGAGGTGAGTTTTTTTAGCAAGATATGAATTGTGTAAAAGTTTTTAATTTTATGTTTGTGCTTTTGATTATACGTTTTGTTTTTTTGTTTGTTTTAGGAGTGATATTGGAAGGTGGATTCTTTTGGTTGGAGTTATAGTGAGGTTGTTCTTTCCTAATAATTTTCAAGGTGAGTTTTAAGTTGATCTTATTTTAAGAGAATTGATTGACAAATTTTTAAATTTTAGTGGATAATTTATTGTACAAACAGTTAAAGCATATTATATTTAAAATACAACTGTTTAATCCAATTGTGAAGTTTTTAATAAAAATTAAGAGTGTGCGAATCATTTCCCTTGTTTTAATCATCCCCAATTTATTTAGATATTGATTTTTATTTTTTAATATTTTATTAGACCGGATCGAAAAAGCTTGAATGTATATATAAGAAGATAAGATGTACTTTCAAATTTAGCTTTTGTAAGTTGAAATTGGATCTATGTTCAAGTGTTTTGTATTGATTGCTTAAACTTTGTTGAAGTTTACCAAATACATTTATCTACTATGCGGATAATAATAATAATAATAATAATAATAATAATAATAATAATAATAATAATAATAATAATAATAATAATAATAATAATAATAATAATAATAATAATAATAATAATAATAATATTTTTTAAATACAACCAAACATAGTATTTGAAACTTTTAATCCTAAACCCATTAAAACTCAGTAAACCAAACGGGCCCTAAAAGTACAATATTTTATAGTGTATTTAAAACTGAAAATTAAATGTCATAAGGTATTTAAAACTAAAAATTAAACAACACAAGTAAGAAAGCTAAAAGTACAGCATTTTTTCTCATGCACATAAAGTGATTAATACAAATATTAAAATATATAATACAAGTCTTGCAAGCTGTTAATTAATAATAATTTGAAAACCCTTCTTTAATAAAAAGTACAATTAAAAGAACACATTTTACAACCAACCAAGGTACTAAAGACAAAAAACAAACAAACAATTATGCATATTTCGTGCAAAGTTTCACCAAACTTTTGTCATTGCTTATAGTCCCTAAACGAACAAACTAATTAGTAAAGCTATTGCCAAAAAACATAAAAATGATATAAATTATTAGTAAAAACAATTAAATTACAAGGTACCCGCAGCGATATTGCGCGAGGACCCTGCTAGTAAGTATATAAAACATTTATAACTTTTTACCCAGTGATTCACAACTTTTTTGAGGTTTATTTGAAAAGAAGTTGGTGACTTTTTTTAATGAAAATCTACATTTTACACTTTTTTTTTTCTTTTTTTTTTTCTTCATTTTTTTTTCTTTTAGCTTTTACTTGTTCTTTTCAATAAAATCCTGATCATGCTTGAACTCAATAGTACTTAAATAAGATCATTATTTAATTGTGACGGTGAAATGATGCAGACTATTTGTTCTTGCCGGGATCAATCCTTATGCTGGTTGTGATAGCTCCAAGCTTTGTTGCTGGCTATGTAAGACAAGGGTGGATTGGTGTGATTATTTGCTTAGTAGTCGGATGCTATCTCCTTCAGGAACATATTAGAGCTTCTGGAGGGTTCAAGAATGCATTCACCAAGAGCAACGGCATTTCCAACACAATTGGTATCGTTTTCTTGTTTGTTTTCCCTGTGTGGGCTTTGATCGCCTTGATATTTTGATCGAATGCCATTGTTATTATTGTGAGATGTTTTGTGCTTTGTGTATCTGTTGTAATTCATGAACCAGTTGTTGATGTGTGAAATAAACCTTGTTTCATATTTGATGTATTTTAAGACTGTCAAAATCATGTTAAAATCCTTTTGGTTAGGGGTTAATGTTGATTTGTTACTAGACGTTTATCTTTTGTTCTTTTAACATTTCCAACTTGATTGGAGATCTTTGGTCTATATATCTTTTGCCCAAAAAATATGATGTATCGACCCCATTGGACTACTAAAATTAATTGCAGATAATGACGGTCGGGCTCGTGCATTTGTTTAGGATTTAGAATTTTAAAATAAATATAAATTTCTATCTCTACTTTTAAAACTGATTGTCGCCCATTTCAGGGCTTGTTTTAGATTTTATTTAATGTTTTAGGTTTTAAACATTTGATTTCTAAAATTTATCATAGCCGGTGTCTTTCATATTTTAAAATCTAGAATATTAAAGTTTTGGAGAAACTCAGAGTAATCCCAAACATAATCTTCAAACAATGACAACAATATCTTCAAACAATGACAACAATTATCTGGTTTAACCAAAGGGATGATCATACTTATGGGTTCTCAGAAGAAGAACTAGTGAAGTGAATGAAATGCTTGAAAAGCCTTTAGGCTTGCTGAACTTTGATGCAATTCATGTATGATGGAAGTTCAAAGTAACAAGAAACTTTGATTGAAAGACTATCTGGGATAGTAAAATCAAAGAAGCATTTCTACCAGATAATTAGTGTACAAGAAACGTCTTAAAGGCTGTCTGCCGCTAGTCTTGAAACCGTGAGTCTTGAAAGACACCAAGGCATGGATCCCACATGCGATACATTCACATATCACGGATATTTGGAAATAAAGATTTCTTATAAAAAAGAAATACTTGAGTGATAGTATTTCCGGAAATTTAGAGATTTGTTAAAGTTCATATACTATTGTGTCGTATCCGAGATCTATAAATCACACTCGAAAAAGCATGAGTTCGTAGAGCATGAGTAAAATCCCGCAGCTGCTTTGGATTGCTCAAGACTGGAAGATGTCTTACGAGGGGAGCAGTTTGATCGAATTATTTTTCTTTAACACATGTTAAAATGTGTACAACAGGGACCTTGTGCGTACTTATTTTTCTTTTAGGACTCCGCGTATATATTGAGTAAAAATAAAAGGACAAATGGTGTATTTTACTCTTGCTAAAAAGAAATCTTTTTAACCATTTCTTGATTATATTCTATATTTTTTTTATTGAAACTAAGAAGCGAAATTACGGCAGAACCCCTGCCAAAAGGGTTGTGTCCCCATCTGCCCAAGCTTTTTGGACATTACAAAAATACCCCAACATGTCGCGTATTTAAGGTCACGACATACTTGACATGCACGTGTCACTCTCTTACCAATTATGGAACGCGAAAAAAAAATTAAAAAAAAAATTAAAAACATGTCGCGTACAATAATAAGCGAGATGTATATAGTCTACACGACATGTTACAAAAAGGAGCAGCCATCTTGTAAAACAAAATTTAAAAACTTACAAAAAACACCCTTTAACTTTTTGATAATTACAACTTTTTTATATAACAAACTTTATTTGTCAAACATTTAGCAAATATCTAGCAAATTTGTTAATGAAAAAAATATCGTTACGAAGAGCTCTGAATTACGAACAAACCGAGCCCAATATTGATATGCTTTTGACGTACGTACGATTTATAAAATTTTGAAATACCGTTTATAAGTTTATAAAATTATACCGTTTTTAATTTATGAATATTGATGTTTATATTTCCCAACGATATTCATATTTCATAGAATTGTACGTCTTTGTCCCTTGTGGTTTAAGCGTATGTTTTAAAAGTTTATAAAATCGTACAATTCTATGAAATATGAATATTGTTGGGAAATATAAACGTAAATATTCATAAATTAAAAACGGTGTAATTTATAAACCTATAAACGGTATTTCGAAATTTTATAAAATCGTACGTACGTCAAAAGCATATCAATATTGGGCTCGTTTTGTTCGTAACTAAAAGCTCTTCGTAACGATATTTTTTCCTTAACAAATTTGCTAGATATTTGCTAAATGTTTGACAAATAAAGTTTGTTATATAAAAAAGTTGTAATTATTAAAAAGTTAAAGGGTGTTTTTTGTAAGTTTTTAAAATTTTGTTTTACAAGATGGCTGCTCCTTTTTGTAACATGTGGTGTAGAGCATATACATCTCGCTTATTATTGTACGCGACATGTTTTTAATTTTTTTTTCTTTCGCGTTCCATAATTGGTAAGAGAGTGACACGTGCATGTCAAGTATGTCGTGACCTTAAATACGCGACATGTTGGGGTATTTTTGTAATGTCCAAAAAGCTTGGGCAGATCGGGACACAACCCTTTTGGCAGGGGCTCTGCCGTAATTTTCGCAACTAAGAATATATTCTAGATGATACCCATATAATTATTAACAGTAATTATTAATAGAAACATATATATATAATATCCAGTAATCTTTCTATTTTATTATAATATCATCTCATCCACATAGCTACCAGTAAAATTTGTTAAGTTGTTAGGTACTATAGTATATATTTAAGCTCATGACTCATCTCTTCCTCTTGAAAATATCCCATTCCTGATCACAGTTCATAACAAACAAAATGATGAAAGGAGTAAGTAACTACCTAAAGATGTCAACTGATCCAACAGCCTCAGCAGCTGCAACATCACTAATCAACTCTGATTTACAACAAATCAGTGAAGCTACAAGAAACCTTGCTGATCACGTTATCAAGCTTGGTGTTAGTGGTGGTTTTATTACTACCATCCTTCAATGGTTCGCGTGTATAGCAGCTGTGTAAGTTAAACAAACTGTTAATAAACGGCTAAACATATGAGTTTTTTTTGCTAGGTTTTTGTTCAGGATTTTTTTTACTCAGATGTACGCGGCCTAACAGGACAGTTAAAGCAAACTATGAATCTTTGTCTTGTTTTTAATGTTTTCAAGATTGGATCTAAGATGTTTTGTTGTTGTGTTTTTTTTATGCAGTTATTTGTTGGTATTGGATCGAACAAACTGGAGGACCAACATGCTTACGTCACTCTTGGTTCCTTATATTTTCTTGACATTTCCTAATTGGTTGTTTGGGATTTTGAGGTGAGTTTTTTTTTAGCAAGAATGATCATTTGTGTACNATAAGAAAACTCAGTTGATAAGATCTACTTTCAAATTTACCTTTTGTAGTTTAAAATTGGATCTATGTTCAAGTGTTTTGTACTGATTGCTTAAACTTTGTTGAAGTTTTATGAATATAGTATTAATCTGCTTTGCCAAAAAAAGAAAGATATACTCAACCATTTTTTAAGGATTCAAAACTGTTTCTGAGATTGACTTGGAAAAAGTTTGTGATTTTTAAATTTTTTAATGAAAATCTACTTTTTACTTGTTCTTTTTAATATAAGTAATCCTAGAATAATAAAATCCTGCAATAGCAATCATTATCATGCTTGAACTCAATAAATAAACGAGGTCGGGTTGCTCAATAAAACCTTGGTACATAAAGATGATTATGTAATTGTGACTGTGAAATGATGCAGACTCTTTGTACTTGCCGGGATCGATCCTTATGCTGGTTGTGATAGCTCCAAGCTTTGTTGCTGGCTATGTAAGAGCAGGGTGGATTGGTGTGATTATCTGCTTAGCTATCGGATGCTATCTGCTTCAGGAACATATCAGAGCTTCTGGAGGGTTCAGGAATGCATTCACCAAGGACAAAGGTGTTGCCAACACAATTGGTATCGTTCTCTTGTTTGTCTTCCCCGTGTGGGCTTTGATCGGCTTGGTATTTTGATCGAATACCGATTGTTATTATTGTGAGATGTTTTGTGCTTTGTGTATCCGTTGTAATTCATGAACCTATTGTTGATGTGTGAATTAAACCTTGTTTAGTATTTAAGTAATTTAAGAATTTGCCAAAAATAAGTTAAAATCCTTCTGGTTAGGGGTTGAAGCTCTGCTTTGTCATTCATCGGATTATCACTTGTGGTTTACCTAGCTGTCGTTTTATCATTGTAAATGTATGAGTTGTAGAAATAATGGCCTTTTGTTCTGCCAAACGAAAATGTTGATTTGTTACTAGACGTTTAATTTATCTGCGTTTTTTTTAACTTTTCCAACCTGTTTGGAGATCTTTAGTCTATATATCTTTTGCCCAAAAAATATGATGTATCGACCCCATTGGATTATACTGAAATCCATTGCAAGTCGGGTCAACTAGAAAAGAACACAAATGTAACTCAGTTTTTAATGGGGACATCAAAAACTACGTACTTGGTCTCAAATTTATCGAAGTACTTCTGTTGAGGCCTTTCAGCATTGGGTTATGATGGTTATGGTTTTGTAGAAAATAAAACTTTTTGCAAGATAAACAAAGGAAGGCTGTATCAACTATCAACAAGAATGTCCAGCTCATTCAGTGATTTAATTTGAAAGTATGTTTGTAAGGTTTATGCATATCTACTAGTCTTTCATAGCAATGGTATTTAGCTAGCTACTCTTCAATCATGATGATTGTGAGTCTAGAGACTCAATCCATACCGAAGAGTTGGTGATGGATTTTAACAAAGAGAAGGAAGAATAGTAATGCTGCAGTTTTGCTTGCACTTAGATTATGTTATTAGGATCTGCTATATAATTAAACTACTTTTTATAGAAGTTAGTTTCAGTGATTCACACATATATATAACTAAAGCTTTGTGAGGTATAATGGCGATTGACTAAGGTCTAACCACCACCAAAGTGGCCTATGAACACATCTTGGGGTGGCCAGGGGAAGGGTTCGGAAACGGTCATGGAGTATCCCGGTTTGGCCACGTGTACATCTGAGTTAAAGACTTACCCTCCCCGGGTAACCTGCACAGAGAAACCGTGTCCGTTTTTAATGTATAATGACTGAAGTCCCAATCTGTTGATGTGTGAATTAAACCTTGTTTAGTATAGATGTATTGTAAGACGTTTCCAAAATCAAGTTAAAACCCTTCCGATTAGGGATTGAAGCTAAGCTTTGTCATTCATCGGATTCTTAATTGTTTACAGAATCAACCGTCAGTTTACATTGTATATGTGTGATTATACTGAAAGCCATTTGCAAGGCGGGTCGATTAGAAAAAGAACACAAATGTAACTCCCTTTTCTAAAGGGGAATTCAAAAACTACATACTTGGTCTCAAACTTTTAGTCGAAGTATATATGTTGATGCCTTTCAGCCTTGGGTTATGATGGTTATATTTTTGTAAAAAATGAAACTTTTTGATAAACAAATTTAAGGCTGTATCACAAATAATGTGCTGCTCCTTTAGTGAGTTAGTCTGAAAGCATAACTGTAAGGTTTATCTACTAGTCTTTGATAGTAATGGTACTCGTCTACTCAGTTATTGGTTGATGAAAGTTCGTTTGCTCCTAACTGTCTTTTAGCAGAAAAGCAAATTAGGAACCGCAAGAAAGATGGAAGAAGAGCAATGCTCTGCAGTTTTGCTTGCGCTTAAATTAAGTTATCAGGATCGGCTATATAAATAAACTACTTTTTTTAGAACCTCACTATGTACACATCTTTTGGTGGCTAGGGAAAGGGGTCGGAAACAGTCATGGGATACCCCGATTTGGCCACGTGCATCTGAGTCAAAAACTTACCCTCACCCTCCCCGAGTAACATGAACAAACAAAACCTCATCCATTTGTTAAGTGTAATGTATGAAATCCAAACCAAACATACATTGAACCAACTATACAAGATCAAAGATAATGAAATGTCTCAAGGATTTAGCCCCAATCTAGATTCAAGCCGATATGAAAATGCTTGAAACCAAAAGCATAATCCATGAACTAGCTACACATGACCAGCTGAACTGAACCACTCTCGAATGAAAAATGATTTTCATAAGATCTAAAATACGGAAAGAAACTCGTACTAGTGCTGTGGTTTGAAAGTTCTGACCAGGGTATAGAAATTCCTAAACTATTTAGGCCAACTACTTACATTTTAGGCCAACCTTCAATTGTTTGGAAAACTAGTTAATGGGCTCTATCATCCTTAAAGGAACCCTGTTTGACAAAGCAGAGAGCACTATATGTTAATATGCACAGAAATTTACGACTAAAGCCAGCAACAGCAACTTTGTTCAAACTGACATTCCTTATGTCTCACCAGAAAATGATTTACATCAGTTTTGTGTCCAAGCTATATTTATGGAGTGTTCGATTGACAGCGTGTAGTCCGTTCATTCATTTATGAACACTTGTGCATTCGAGCTATGCACTTGCGACCAATCATGGAGACAAAAAAGAGTTCTAAATATAGACTACACTTGAGCTTATTTACTAACTTTTCTAATAACAGATTTGGACTAAATTCAATAGACCTAATGCACATTTTGTTATTCCAGATGACCATGTTCATTTGTGATTTGTTTCTAGACGTGTATGGTTTGTTTGTACCTTTTCAACTTCGATTTCAATATATATATTTCTTTCGCCTAGAAAATGTTATTGTGTCCGAAAAACTGTTTCCAAACATTTTCATGATAGTACTCTTGTAATCTTGTTGATGGTTTTTAGCTTGTAAATAATGTAGGGGTGAGCAAAACCGACCGACGACCGAAAACCGACACAAACCGACCGAAACCGACCCCGACCGACACAAACCGAGCTATACTTGGGTCGGGACTCGGTTTTGGATTTCCGGCAAGTCGGGACTCGGGTCGGGTCGTGACTCGAGATAAACCGACAAAACAAAAAGAAAACCACACAAACCGACTGAAACCGATCCCGACCGAACCGACCGACGCAAACCGACCTATACTCGGGTCGGGATTCGGTTAGGGATTTCCAGGTTGTCGGTTTCGGGATGGGTCGGGCTCGGGTTGGGACGGGTCGGTTTCGGCCCGATGCTCACCCCTAAAATAATGTTACTGTAGAAAATGACACTTCTACTTTTGCTATTAAAACAAACTTTTAGTTGTACCATAAGCAAAAACTAATCTACTAGTCTTTGGTCATAGTGGTAGCTTGGCCACTCTTTAATCATAATGAATTCTTTTTATCCCTAATTGTCTTCTAGATAAAGCAAGAAACAAAAAAAGAAAAGAAAGTATAGTTCTAATTAATCTATGATTAGTGTCGGTCTTATTGATGATATTTAATATTACATCCTTATCAACCTATCGTTACAACCTTTCTCATTAATCATAAGTTATTATAAGAAGATAAAAACAGTAGAAATGGGCCAACCTTCAATTATATTAAAAACCAAATCATGGACTCTATTATGCTAAAAAGACAATATTTAAGCTGTTTACATTAGGATAATAAGTAGTATACAATATAACACTGAGAAGTGAGAACCCATAATAAATTGTAAATTTTTTTTACTGGTAATCTATTATTAATCAACTATATTCTATGATATGAAGCCAACAGAAAATGGCTCATTTCACACTATAACAAAATAAAGCGTTAATATATTTAAAGAGCCAGAAAGAAAATCAAAAGGCCTATTAGCTCAGTTGGTTAGAGCGTCGTGCTAATAACGCGAAGGTCGCAGGTTCGAGACCTGCATGGGCCAATTTTTTATTCATTTAGTAAATATTAATTTAAAGGCTCTTGGGTTTTATGCATTTCTTTTTTTCTTCTAAAAAATGATATATCTGTTCATCACATATCTTTGTTATCGTAAATCATGGATACATCAATTATGTTACCTTTGATTATCTTTAGTCATACATCAGACAATCAAAAAAATATCTTTGAGATACTGACATGTTCTTTGCTAAAATATAATTTCACTAAATTGTTCAATAGTTTATTACAAACTAAGACCGGCCGTACGTAATGGCTCGATCGAAGGTGTCGGTTGACCTAAAAAAATACTTCAAAACTTTAAATAAACGTACCCTATAGGCCTATAAATACTTCGATACTTCTTCATATTTATACAGACTTTCAAACTTAATCTTTGTATTCATACTCTAATCCTCTCAACATAAACAAATGGATTCTGATCAATTTTCTTTACATCATTAGATGAGGAAGACGAAGTTAGTAGTATCAATCTAGAGTTTATTAAAGGATGATGTCATGCTTATTCACGTTTCCATTTCTACAATCCCAAAAACTTCACGAAACACGATAGACAGAGATCGTTATGGTGCTCATGATAGTCTAGTGGCTGTTTACTTCTCTAAAAACTCAATGTATGACGAAAAATTATTCCATAAACGGTTCTGAATGAGCCGAAGACTATTCACACACATTGTTCAGGAATTATTTGATAATGCGCCATATTTTCAACAAAGTAGTGATTGTACGGGAAATGTTGGCATTTCCTATTGATAAAGTTCACCTCTGCAATTCGTCAATTGGCATACGGCACCGTTCATGATGCTCTTCACGAATATATGTAAATGGGTGAGAAAACTTCTCGTGATTCTCTCCAAGCTTTCTGTAAGGGTATTATGGACTTATAGGGAGACAAGTTTTTGCAAAGGCCTACTTATACTGATGTCAAGAAACTCTCACGAGCGAAAACACGGGTTTCCTGTGATGTTAGAAAGCATTGATTGTACGGGTTTGTCATGGGCTAATTGCTCAAATGTATATCGTGCTCAATATTATAGGTATGATCACAGGCTACATCAATTCATTTTATTGGAAGCGGTTGCCTCACAAGACTTGTGGATTTGGCATACGTTCTTTGGTGTTTCCTGGGCGAACAACGACGTCAGCGTTATACGTCAATCGCCTATTTTCGATGATCTCAAAGACGGGAAAGCACTAGAGGTTCCGTTTTGTGGCTAACAATGTAACTTATAAATGGGGATATTATCTTAGTAAGAGGATATATCTGGAATGGTTTGTTCTTGTATACTTTACTTCACAGCCAGGCTCGAATGATATGAAACAAATATCATATAAGCAAGCTTATGAAGCAGCAAGAAAAGATGTGGAACGAGCATTTGATATGCTAAAGGAAAAGTGGGCTATAATAAAACTCCCGCACGACTGATGTTGCTATAGAAAATACCACCCCTGTCTCATAATTATTGTCCAGTGTTAACTTTGAAGTATTTATTTTGCAATTTTAACCTTAAATATTTTTATTTGTGTTATATGATACTTGATGAAATTATACCAATGAAAATACATCTAAAACTCAATCCATTCATATATTTTGTATCAAGTAATATATAACACAAATGCAAATATTTAAGGTCAAAGTTGAAAACTAAAGACTTCAAAGTCAACAATGGATAATAATTATGAGACGGGGAGAGTAACGGATATGATGTACACATGCACCATATTACATAATATGATTATAAAAAACAAATGAAGGGCAATTTCTCGCGACTTTTATCTAGATAAGCTACATCGTGATGATGATCTTGTACGAACGCATGAAGAAATGTTACGAATTGTTATAGAGTTAGTCAACGAGGAAACTCATCCAAACTTTAAAGCGATTTAGTGGAAACATTTGTTATCAAACATATCGGCACTAATTTTATTGTCATGTTTTTTATTTTATTTGAATAATCGATGTAATGTTTTTTAATTATCAATGAAATTTTAATTTTAGTGTTTANATGAAATTGATTGTAAAGAAAGAAAGCTGAGTCGGCAATAGTGACCACGATGCTGTGTGATCACCATTACACAAAGTCAAATGATTCTTATTGTGTGGCACAATCATCCCTAAGTCCCCAACAAAATTAGATAACAATTCATAATACTAGACAATCGTAACTACAAATGTGCAATCGACAATTATTTTAAGCATATAATTGTGTACCCATAATCAATGAGAGTGCTCAATTTTGTCTCAATTTTGTCACAATGTATGGAGTATTATCGAGCACTTTTTTTTTTTATTTATTCATCAATTAAAAATCAAAATTGAAACAATCTGGTAATTTCATCTAAGTGTGGAATAAGATGAAGTTGGCTAATATGGACTTGGTTTCGAAGATTGGGCAGACATTATAAATTAACCACTCAGAACAGTGTTCTAAAAGTAAACCAGTATGGAGTATTATCGAGCACCTTTTTTTTTAATGCCTCAGTGTACCACATATGGCTAGAATGCAACATGCGTATCTTTAAAGAATCATAAAGATTGGTTGATATGTTAGTGAATAATATTTTTGAAGTGGTGAGACTCAAGCTTATTAGTCTTTCTATAAAGCATTCGAGCAATACGCGAACACCATGGCTATATAGAAGATTGGTAAACAAGCCTCCGATAATGATGGTTAGTTGAATTGTTTAAGCTCATGGTATGTTAGTCTTGATTTTGTGACTATGAGGTCAAATTAGGTTTCGTTTGTCACTCAAAATAAGAAGTTTAGCTAAAATTATAGATTACCATGTGATACAAATATATATGTTTATTAGCAAGCTCATAATTTTTGGAGCATGTCTCAAAATTGTGACAGCCATGTCATTTTGATGCCGTGATAGTCTCATGAAGAGTATGTAGTCATTTTCTAAAGTCTTAAGATTATACATTTTGCGGGAGGTGCCACCCTCCATTATAAAAAAAAATGTTTCCAAACTCCATCACACAATAGAAGTCCACTTATTGGGAGAAATGCAAGGAAAAGAGCAAAACTGTGAAAGAGACTTGTCACCCTACTCTTATCCACAAACCTATACAAGCACCAAAAATAATCAATACCTTAGATTGCCATCCAATTTGTAGCAAATCACAAAGATTTTCTAAAATACTAGGAGTACAAGATAGAAAAATGAAACAAAAAAAGAAAGACAAAGATCACATCTAGCTTAAAAAGGAAACCGAGTTGCAAACCAGTTAAACGCCCTTACAATGATGACAGTGACCATGTTTCGGCTAGTTACTTATTTCTTTAGATGACTCACTGGGAATTACTTTAGACGAAACCGGGCAAGTTCAGAAAAAGATAGTTTTTGCGATTTTTATCAGAATTAAAGCAAATAAGTAAACCGTCTATTACAAAATATAGACCCGTCAAGAGGGTTGATAATTTCGAGTATCCAATTTTTATCGGAAAGTGTTCAGTTTATTAAGGTCATATATATTTTCAGAACACCGTTTTAGATTGAATTTGAATGAATTTAATTTTTGCCAAAAAGAAGAAAAAAAAATGTTACCCAATTTTAATATGGTTCACGTCATTCTCCTTTGTTCAAAATGATCGAAAAACAATATAACATGTCTTAAAAAAATAGTACTATTGCATTATTTTAGCATATTTGAAATGTTGAAATATTTTCCTACAAACAAATTGATATGTTAAACAAAACAAAAAGGAAGATCATACAAAACAAACCAATACAAAAGACAATTTCAACAAAACCGACCCCAAAACATGTACTTCTCCTTGTTCCTTGTAAACCAGTCAAGAAACACTATTTTTTGTTTAAAAAAAAAGAAAGAAACACTTTTCAACGTTGAATGGCATACTTCTAAGATATCACAACCAAAATTTGTCATAACCTTAATTTTTTTTGGTAAATTACAAATTTGGTCCTTAAACTATCACGAATGCGCGAGGATCACACTGAGACGAATTTTGTTGCAAAAACAGCATTAATGTTTCATATTTTCGCAAAACAGCCACTGAGAGCAACCTTAACGCACGTTATTTATCTTGTTAGTAGCACACAAAATGACTAATATATCATCTTCTTCTTTTAGGGACGTAATTTGCAATTTACATTATTTTTTTTAGATTGGAAGCCACCACATCACAAATACAGCTGCCGCCACCACCACCACCCTCTACCACCACACAACCAACACCACCACCACCAACACCACCACCATCTATCACTATCACACTCCTCCTTCCATTTCATCATCAATTATTAATCAGTAATTATCCCTAAGAATATTATAAACATTTAATAAAATTAAATAAAGACACCACAACTGCGTGAGCCTTTGAAGATTTGCCCCTTTTCCTCAACCGTGCAAATTCCGAGACTGAAATTAAATCGGCTGTTCAAATAGTGATGATGTCATCATCTCTCAAATTATACTATTCATGACATCCCCATCCTCAAGTTTCTTAAAACATGTACAAAACGCAACAATGCTTATACTCCCGACATCATTTTATCTGCATGATCGCATCCTGCTGCTGACTCCTTATGCCCATATTCTAATTATTAACATATTGGCACTTTTAGGACTAATATGACTCTTTTTACTGAGGTTTTAATGTTGTTTTTGTAGGTCCATGAAAATTGAGCAAATCTTGATAAACATAAATTAGAACTTCATTAATATAATGAACAAAAGTTACAAGATTACTCAATACTCATACGACTACATGATAACATCTTCAGCTTCTTCACGGGGATAATTTTGGTATATTATCCCCGTTAGAATGACAATAAAACTCTCATTGATCCAAGCTAAGCTTGAGATTCAATGAGAGGGGAATCCTATCAACTAATACTAAGTATCTTTGTTTGTTTAGAATTCACAACTATCCCTGTTACAAACTAAACATATATATAGGTACAAAGTACAAGTAAACATGTGATGGTGTTAGTTGTCATCCACTTGTAGTGGTCCTCATTCTTTTCTTCATTTGGAGAAGCACCAACCATCCTTTTGGATATGTCATACCAAATATTCTAACTTTTATGGCAATTCCTTGTACTTTGCTTTGACTTCTCCTTTTGAAAGTTAATGCCCATTATTTTCAGTATGTTGTAGAGATAGCTTCAGGGAGTCAGTGAGTTATTGTCATCACTCACTGACTCCATTACCTTCTTCTTTGGTTCAGGGATCATTCACTGAGTACCGCCTCACTGAATGATTGAGTCTTTCTTCTTAGACTCAGTCTGAACATCCTGAAGGTAACTCACTGAGTGACTATTCACTTAGTGACTTGTTTGATGTTTAAGGTTAACTTACTATTTTATTCAGTAAGTTAAGCTATTTTATTTTCAAATCCTTGTTAAGGGAATTGGGTCAATTTTTGGACCCAACAGTTTTATCATTAGTCAAATTTTTATGAAGTCATCTCAACATTATTGACATCTTTTTAAAGAGTTACTTTGATGTCGGATTCTAACTATTTCGGCTACTTAGTATTGATGATAGGTTGAACAACGGTGAGGCTCTCGTCTTACTTTGAAATTATCTTAGGAAGGAAAAGGGGTTTGGGTGAAGAGTGCATAGGAGCTCTTAGTGGACTACCCCATGGACTAGAAGCCCATTTCATCTGGACTAGTTTTGGACTTGGATTAGTTTTAGACTTTGTTGTACTTTCCTTTCTTTTATAGTANCTTTGAAATTATCTTAGGAAGGAAAAGGGGTTATGTTTTACTAATTTACTTTTGGCTATTTACCTTGGTGCTATTGTACATGGGATGAAAGTGCAGATGATAGTATCAACATATAATCATGATACTGTTTAGTTAACAATTTATGACCGAGTGGAAATTTCTTAATTTATCTTTGAATTCCAAGAAGTTTGTCGATTATATAAATTAACCATTTAAATACTTCAGGTATTGAAAACTTAATTTATCTTTTATACTCCCTCCGTCCCAAGTTATTTGTCCACTTTTGACTTTTGAAGTCTTCTTACAACTTTGACCTCAAAATATTCTCTTTTGTGTTATATAATACTTAATGCAAAATATATGAATTGATTGAGTTTTAAATATATTTTCATTAGGTATAACTTCCATAAAGTATTATATAACACAAATAACAAAATTTAAGGTCAAAGTTGAAAAAGAAAGACTTCAAAAGTCAAAAGTGAACAAATAAATTAGGACGGAGGGAGTACTAAATAAAAACCTTATTGATCGAGGAGTCATTTCACAAAATGAAATATCTAAGAACCAAATCATTTATTATATAAAGAAATGATTGGTAATGTCACCATTATAGCAATTTATGCCTTAATCGAATCAAACTACTAAAAAGGGAATAAAAGAAATTCTATTAATGTTTCAAGGTAATAGCGTTTTTCTTTAATCTGTATGTTGCTTATCAATTTGGATCTCGATTTTGATCATGGATTTTTGTTTGAATTATGATTTTGAAGGTGATGATGATGATGATGAAATGGAAAGAGGACTGTGATGGTGGTTAGGGCTGAGCATTGGGCCGAATCCCGATCCGTCCCGACTCATCCCGAAATCAAGTTCGGGGAAAAACCCAAACCGAATACCAAACAGAATTGCTCGGTTTAGTCGGGTTCGGTTTCGGTTTGTCGGGTTCTGTCGGTTTCGGGACGTTTGTTTTCGGTCGGTTTTTCAGGATTGTCGGCATTCGTTCGGTTTTGCTCACCTTTAGTGGTGGTGGTGGTGTTGGTTGTATGGTGGTAGAGGGTGGTGGTGGTGGTGATGGCTGTGTTTGTGATGTGGTAGCTTCCAATCAAAAAAAAAAAGGAAAAAAAAGAATGTAAATTGCAAATTACATCCGTAAAAGAAGAATAGTGTATAGTAGTCATTTCGCGTGCTACTAATGAGATAAATAACGAGCGTTAGCAAAAAGTAGCTCTCAGTGGTTGTTTTGCAAAAAAATATGAAACATTAATGTTATTTTTGCAACAAAATTCGTCTCGGTGTGATCCTTGCGCATTCGTGGTAGTTTAGGGACCAAATTTGCAATTTACCCTTTTTTATTAAACACTAAAAGCCACGTCGTAATTTGCAAACCATATTTATTTATTTATTGGCATTATTAGATAAATTGACAATTTTAGAAAATAATATACTCCGTAATAATTAACCGAAATATCTATTAACAACAAATTAAACAAATCATCATTACCTTAATGGAGCACCAGAGAATTTGTTCTTAATATTAACTTATCGAAATTGTTATATGCGAATTAAGATTGTAAGAGCATCCTCAATGATGAAGTAAAAAACTAGTTGAAAATGAGTTAAATATGTGTTAATGTTATTTGAAAAAAAGTGTGAAGATGACTTTTTTAAGCATTAGGTTGAGATTGCTCAACTTATCGATAACTTGGTATGTAAGAGATCATTATCAATTGAGATTTAGTAAGGAAAAAAAAAAGGTTAATGAAGTTGGAGCAAGAGTTTGATGAATAGGTTGAAATTTTTAGTCAATTTTTGCATTAATGATACATAACAAGAATCAATTCTAACTATTTATTTATTTTTTTCAAATAAAGAACTCACTTTCACCCTTTTTTTCTAAAAGTTTAATATCTCCTAAACCGTTAATAATAATAATAATAATAATAATAATAATAATAATAATAATAATATACTATCACGACGAGCCTTTAATTATCTATCCATAGATGACGCTTTGATATATACTTTCAACAATTTTTCTTTTGTTCACCTTTTTCATTTTATTTTTCTTACTTTTTCATTGTTGAAACTTGCTTCATAAGTCACATATGAATCAACACTCTTTTTTGTATTCATAAAAAAAACCTGTAGTAAAATAAACATAACTCTATTTACAAAATTCTAAAAGTTTCAACTTATTTTACTATAAACTAGACAATCATAAATTTCTAATTATATATAACACGTTATATTTCGAATTATAGATTAAAGCAATTAATTCACCAAAGTTTGACAAAACATATAAAATCACATGTGATTCTTACCACATGTGATCTTTATCACTTGTGATTATAGAAATTTCATAAATAAACTACTTTATTCTAGAAGTTAATATACAATGTGTGTTATATGCTTGAAAAACCATGAATATGTATTTTGGATTGCAAAAAAGGGGGAAACATTGTAATTTATACACAAAAAATTATGTCAATTTTAATACATATGTCTAGTTTTTGAAATTTTAAATTAACGTTAAATCACATGCAATATATTATGTAAACTTCAATACTAAAAAAACGTGAGAAAAAATGTGAAAAAAAAACAAAAAAAATTGTTTCGTTAAAAGTATATGAAAGTGTCCGTCTACGAAAATATAATAAAATATTCATCACAATGGTATAATTTGTTTTACTGAACGATTAACGGTTCATGATATGAGTGTAATTATATTTTTAATTGCTCTCGAGTCGTTTAAAGATTGCAAGATCAATGACTGATGGCAGTGTTTGGATGGCATTTAGAGTGGCAATTGGGCTTGGCGTTCTCCTCATCGCGGTAGGGCTTTGGATGAGCTTTGGAAACCTTACTTTAGATTCGGATGGTTTGATAAGTGGTCATGGACTAGTGACTAGTGAGGCATCGAGCATCTTCAAAGTTAAAACCCTTTCTAAGAAGATTCAAAACTTATCGCTTAACAATTTCGCTCTTGGTAAGCACCATTATTGGAACTCCTAGATACCGCGTAAAGTTAATATTTGCGTGTGGCGAGCGTCCTTGGATAGGATCCCTTCGCGCGCTAATCTTTTTATCCGTGGTGTTAAGCTCAATTCTACGTCCTGCCTTCTTTATGTTTTAGCTGTTGGTTTGCTTAAGCCGGCTTTGGTTTGTTTTTGGCTTTGTACATTCTATTGTTTGTCTCTTTTGACCTCCTCTTTGGAGCCTTTTTAATATAATCTTAGCCTTTCAAAAACATATATACTTAATCTCTCTTTTTACTTAATAGAAAAATAAGTGGGTGCAAATTTTCTGGTATGTAACTAAACTCTCCTTTAAACTTATTGATACTTGTCTTTATTCTTTTTATGATAATTAAACCCAACTAATGGGTCCAATTGCAATTTGCCCAAATAATAATTTAGGACGGGCCCATAATGTGTTTTATTGACCAATCACGATCTTTGTTTCCATCACCATTTACCCAAATCAAACTTTTTCAAGCCATTAAATTTGAGCTCACAAATTAGCAGAAAGACATGTGAAGTTGCATTCACATAATGACATGGCAAATATCATAAAAGTGAAAAAAACAAACAGACATTTAATGGTCCATTAATTGGAAAAAAACCAATCAACCCCACACTAGACATATCAAGTGCTTCAGTCTATATAAAAGAGAACCCAAAAAATCCCAAGCCACCTTATAGTGTTAGCAAGAACTTTATGATGGTTACAAGAAAAACTAATTTAAACTACTATTGCATTTCCAAGTCACATTTTTCAAATCTTAATGTTTAACATAGACTAAAACAAACTTTAAATAACTAAAATTTAGAATTAGTTGCAACAAAACCAATATTGATTATATGATGTCATCCTTAGATGCTATCTATTAAATTATTCGACACTCAAGTAAGCAATTATCATAACTTCAAACAAAAATATCACATTGACTAATTATTGTTCGTTACACGTTTTGTCATCTTTATAATTTATAAAAGTATATCTAATGTGTTTTAGTTGGCTTTTAAAAAAAATCATTCTAAGGCACAATGGCAACTCTATATAGAGTATTTCAGAAGGTATATATTTACCAGAACTTGAGAAATAATATCTTTTTGACATTGTATTTTGAAATACAATTTACAACTTTGTGGACAATTTACAACTTCATTTTATTACTATTTAAATTGTAAGGATGCGATAATGAATTAAAACTAGTTAAGTATGAAAATGACTTACCATTTTGTTTTTTGGATGATATTACAGTAAAAACAACAAACATGTTAACACATCTATTTTTATACTTAACCAGTTTTTCTTGATACTTAATTTTCAAACAACAAAACAATACCCCTGTTTCTGTTAAAAGTGAAAAATTGAATTCTCTAATTTTTATTCTCTAATTTTTGTTACATACAATATTACAATCAACTTCAAAACATAATCTTCAACACCAAACAATGTTTTCAGAGCTAAATTCATACTCATCAAAACCTCCTCAACATAATAAAAAATAAATATAATGTATAGAAAAATGTACAAAAAGAGAGTAAAGATAAATTCATACTCATCTTGTTTAATGCTTGATAGACAACAAGGTTGGTTTTATGAAGCTTGATCATAAATGCTCACACATAGCCACAGAGTCCCCCACTACTACACACCACCACCAATATAACATTTAATGATCCTCTGCTCACACCAATTGGCGCGCATTTCATTTAATTCCCCCACCATCTCATGTCTCCCTTCATCCTCACCGTTCATCTTTTTTATCTTACGTGGCATTCATCTTAGCCGTCCGATTATCTCGGAGAGAATCAGACTTTTCGATATTCGGTCTAGCAACGTTGATCAGTTCACACGTCTCGCTAAGTTGGCTCACTAGTTCCATGTTGTTTAGACTGACTCAACGGCTCGCTAACAATATTGTATTCCATCCGTTAATCTCTTTGTATTTGACAAAGTTGATCGGTCTACACGTCTTAGTCAATACTAATATGTTTAATTATCGTCTATTATATCGTTCTGGTGACAATAAGGCTTCGGGATCACCGCTTCGTAACCTACTCGACGAGAACATACCCGAGGAATTCATATTCACATGAGCCGAATGTCTCAAAAATATCGGACTCGCAAACGACTTTCTCCTGCGAGACGAGCTACCGTCCCCGCCTTGACGCCGAAAAAAAGGCGACTTCAATCCGCGATAATAACGAAACGAAAACACCCTAGTTTTCGTTAACGAACTAAACGGTGACGGTCGCTTGCTCCAGAAGCTACCGCCACCGTTACCACCGCCGTGACGGCGGTACCTCCACGGTGACGCCGTCGCGGGCTCAATAACCAACCTCTCAGAACCGATGTTTCGTTCAAATCCGAACGAATACGATCGCTTCAGCAAAAAGTTTCTCCGGTTGATCCTGTCCTCTGCACCAGGGTCAACCGGAGAAACAGAATTATTATATTCATTTACTTGCACTATCTCTCCTACACCTACGGATATGACAGATAAGTCAATATTATTATCATCTGTCATATCTGTAGGTGTATTTATCCTTTCGATGATTACATCATCGAAACTAGGTCTAATTCGCGGAGACATTACAGTCGTCATAAAACTCCGCGAATTAGACCTAAAAACAGTAGCCCTACACAAGGGACAATTTGCATGACATCTAAGCCATACATCAATACACTCCACATGAAAAGCATGAAAACAGACAGGCAATGTACGGACATAATCCTCGTCTTCAAATTCCAACAAACACACAGCACATTCATGCACACTACTACTCTTCCTCGTATGTATAGACAAAGGTATTGTCTTGATGACGTCATCATCTAAACCATACCCATAAGAACCGTTTTGGTCGTTGTTGTAAAGGTGTTCATCTTCGATATCGTGAGTTCCGACGGATGAGGGGACGTAGGAACGGAGGAGGCGGCGGCGGCGGCGCCACTGGCGGAAGCGGCGGGAGATGGCGCGTGAGTATGTGATGGTGATGAAGGCGGCTGCGATGATGATGACCATCGCGATAAGGGGTGGAGTGAAACGAACTGGTGGCTTTGAAGGTGGTGGTTGCTGAGGTTGTGGTGATGGTGATGGGGAGGTGATCATGGTGTGTGTGTGTGTTTTTAGTGTGTGTGTTTTTGTGGTTGACTGAATGAATGGATGGAAGGTGGAAAATTTAAGTAGTAGTATGACACGTCAATGTTGATGAAATTAATGCTCCACGATGGAAATTTTGGAAGGGTGTGATGGTGATATACGTACAACTTTGTTTTGTTTATTTATTCAGGTCACGTGCCTTGCATTTGACTTCGGTTTTTGTGTTTACATTTGGTTAAGTGAGTTAAAGCTAGGGGTGTTAAAAAAGCCGACCTGACCCGAATATGATTATTCATGTCGGGTCAGTTGGGTCCAAAATTATATTCGGGTCAACCCGAATTGACCGAGTTCTAAACAAGGCCGAATTTGGGTATAATATATCTCTTTTGCTCGGGTTCGGGTCAACCCGAGTGACCTGAGTTTCATTTTTTTCTTTCTAATTTATATGTAAGCACCAAAATTGTATGAGTTTTAAACGACCTAAACCCGAACCCGAGCTGACCCGGCCCGAATTGACCCGACCTGAGTGACCCGAGTTCTAAATAAGGTCAGGTTCGGGTATGTTTTTTTGAGCCTTGACCCAAATTGACCCGACCAGAGTTAACTCGAACCAGACCGGGTCAACCCGAATAACACCCCTAGTTAGAGCAAGGGCATAGGTAACGCAAGAAGTGGCGTTATGGTGGCGTGGCTGGCGTTATGACTGCGTTGCCATACCAGGTTGGCGTTGTAGCCGGCGTTGGGCTGCACATTGCAGACAAAAAAAAAATCACTTTTACCCCTTAAACGGCTACTTCTGATTTCAAAATTAAAAATAAAAAATAAAAAAAATAATAATAAAAAAAAAAGGACACAACTGTGGTAAACGGCTAGTAAGGTTAAAATATTTAAAAAAAAAATCAAAAACTTATAAATATCCACTTTCACATATTATTTTTACACACTTCCATTCTCTCAAAATTTATACACTTATAACTTTTAATTTATGCCTCGTTCTCTCCCTCATACCGTCGAAGAAATTCAAGCTTATGTTCAGAAACAATATGAGCAAGAGGATGTGTCTCGTCAGGATGCTATTGTCAGCGTTAACAAGTTGTTTGAGCACACAAAGGCATCGAAAGAACATTTGAGAAAACAATACGCGAAATGCAAAAACATTTTACCGGAAAGACATTATGTCATTGACAAATTTTTACACTATGAAGCCTGGAAAATACGAGATTAAGGAAACGTCGTAGAAGTGTGTTTCACAGATACAAGATAATATCAGCCACAAAATTCGTTGGATGTATAATGAAAACATTATGGGTTAAATTGAAATTATCTTGAAATATTAGAAAAGTAGGTCTCAAAATATGGTGTTTAGGTAATGTTATGATAAGGGATGTTTTTTTGGTGTTAATGTTTAAATGATAAAGCTGATGTGGCGCTGACGTGTTGTAATGTTTTTGGGTAACTTAAGTTACCATACCTTACGCGCTTAGGGCATGTTTGGTTGGGGGAAATGAGCTCAAAGAAATGGTAATGAATTTATTTCCTTTGTTTGGTAGCTGGTGAAATATAAAAGTGGAGATTTGCAATTCTTAGGGTATTTAGTTTATGTACAAACTTAAGGAATTGAATTCTTTAACTTTATGAGTGAAAAACAATTCTTTACATAGGAAAACAATTTTTGAGTGGGTAATAATAATAATAATAATAATAATAATAATAATAATAAATAAATAAATAAAATTATAATATTAATACTATTAAATAACAAATAATATAATAATAATAGATAATCAATAATAATAATAATAATAATAATAATAATAATAATAATAATAATACACGATAATAAATAAATAATAATAATAATATAATAATAACAAATAATAATAATAATAATAATAATAATAATAATAATAATTTCTTGTAAATCTTATGATTTTCAAATAAAATGATAATAATAATAATAATAATAATAATAATAATAATAATAATAATAATAATAATAATAATAATAATAATAATAATAATAATTCTTTGAATGTATCCGATATAATCTGTCAATATAGTCGACAATTATTTTGGTGTGTGGTTCGTATATATATAATTTAGATAATAATAGTTGGAAGTACCCGTTAGTACCACATAGCATCTGTCGGTTGAAGTTGATTGTATGCCATGAATGTAGAATATTTTTTTCGGGAAGCTAGTATTTGGTATATAATGATCCGCAATACTGACGACAAACCTGGTTACACGACCGTAAATGCATATATTTCAGTAGTGTACATGTATAATAACGTAAGGAAAATAAATCAGAAAGGCATTAATGATCATTCCCAAAAACCCAAACACCCTCAAGATTACAGCCATAATCCCTTTCCCATATGTCCTTGGCAACCTTTTTTATCATCTTTTCTGGAATCAAACATTAAGACCTTTTTTCACATAGGTTCTCTATTGTCAATCAAAAATTGAAAGTCATCCTCTTCCTTAGAAAATGAAAATCCAAAATTTTGTTGACACCCGTAATTCAAATCAAACATTGATCAAGAATCTGAAGGAAAACTAATTTTAGGTATTGGGGTTAGCATGGTTAGAAGACTGACCTGAGAAAATTTGTTTAACCTTAATACTTAAATTTGGCAAATTGATATGAATGTTGAATTGTGCAACTGTGTTTTGTTGATGAGAAAGAAGACACGTATTGATGAGTTATCCATACGTTGATTTAAAGAAGACACGTATAAGTACGACACCAAAGAAAATAGAAAAAAGATTGTCTAATAAGATGTGTATATTTTGGGGTCGGCTTGTCGTCAAATGTATATAACAACACTGGATTCTGGCATTGGGTTATCACATCGGGCTGTTTAGAGCGTAATTATGGGCCGAAATTTTATTATTATTTTAATAGGTTTTATTATTATTTTGGGTAATAATAATGATGATGATGATGATGATGATGATGATGATAATAATAATAATAATAGTAATAGTAAAAGTAATAATAATAATAATAATAATAATAATAATAATAATAATAATAATAATAATAATAATAATAATAATAATAATAATAATAATAATAAATATCTAAAGTTTGTTCATTTATTGGTTCAAGTTTATTTTGATACCAAACAGTGGAATTAATCTCAATTCTCTACTAATTTCAATTATCTGGATTTCAATTATTTTAGTTATTTCATTTATTTGAGTTTCCCTCTACCAAAAGTGCCCTTAGTATCAAAAGAGAAATGAAATTAAAATGAGAAATGTGAGAAAAATTATAACTGCACATTTTAAATACACTTACAATTTTAGATGTATCTTTAATATTCTATATTTAAGTTTTAAAAGAAAGGAAAATAAAGAGAATTGTAAAGTGAAAAGAAATAAAAAATTAATGAATCATTGGTTCATATGTTCTTGAAATAGAGAAAAGAAAAAGTGAACTAACAATAACTCATGTTGTTGAGTTGAAGGAAAGAAGAATAACTTGTTCAAATTAAATATACGACCTTTAATTGTTTGTATTAAATCTTCTAAAAGGGTCATCTTAGCCTTTACACAATGTACATATATGTTTCTGTTCCTTTATCTCTAAAAATGAGCTGCACATTTCAAATACACTTACAAATTTAGATGCATATTTATTTAACATTCTCCTCCTTATTTTAAATGCGTGACATAAATTTCTTTATACTTTCATCTGTCTAAATGCTTTCCGTAACTCCTTTGATCGAATTTAGAGTAGCTCGTGGATGAACAGATTCGAGAATCAATAAAAAGGTTCCGCTCACCAACTGATATCGTAGTAGAAGATTATCTCAAATTTTTCTCTCACTAGATTTCTTCATTTAGTTGAGTTGCTTTGTGTTTTTAACTAAAAACTTGAAGGTAAAATACATGAAAATGAACTTTTTTTTAATATATATATATTTTTTGAATAAGAAAAAGGAAGTTTAAAGGAAAATGAAAAGAATCTTTAAAAAAAATCATCTTATTTTTTAGAGGAAAAGGAAAAGAAACATATATACATTGTGTAAGGACTAAGATGACCTTTTTAGAAGATTTAATACTAACAATTAAAGCTCACATATGTAATTCGAACAAGTTATTATTATTATTATTTTACTTCAAATCAACAAAACGAGTTATTGTTAGTTCACTTTTTTTTTTCTTCTATGTCAAGAACATATGAACCAACAATTCATTTTTTTCTTTTCACTTTACAATTCTTTTCATTTTCCTTTATTTTAAAACTTGAGAATAAAGTTTTAAAGATTAGAGTGACAAGTATCACTCTTAACTTGTAAGGTAACTATAGAGCATGTGGTTTTAAGGGTTGGTAATTTGCTTGCTAAAAATTTTCTCTTCTTGGAAAATGGAAGTGGCGCTTTCTTACAGAAACTGATGCCTATTAAAAGAAAGTGATTATTTCTTTCTATCGTAATGATGGCAGTTTTGGTTCTTTAGCAGCCTCAAGTGGTGTCCATGGTACTTGGTGTAATATCATTAATGTCGTTTCTATATTGAAGATTTTGATGCCTCGTTTGAGAGCTCGTTTATTTTAAAGGTGTCGAATGGTACAAATACTTATTTTTGGAAAGATCATTGGTGTAGTGATGGTTCTCGACTTATGGATCTATTCCCGAGGTTGTTTGCTCTTGAATGCTCCTCGGACTATAAAATTAGTGATCAACGGTCTTTACCAACGGCGTTTGGGAGAGAAAGTGGGCCTGGATATTCCTTCCTCGTGGTAGGGCGTTGGACGATCTTTATTCTCTTCTTGCCTCTAATGGTAACCTAACCTTTTTTGATGATGGAATCGATAAATGGTCTTGGTCTCGCGAAGCCTCTGGAATTTTCAAGGTGAAGTCCTTGTCTAATTCTATCCAAAATATGTTGCATGTTGATTCTAAACTCGAATTTAATCACATTTGGAATTCTTGGATTCCTCATAAGGTTAACATTTTTTTTGGAGGGCCTCGTTTGATAAACTTTCTAATAGGACTAATCTTATTTTGAGACGTGTTAATATCTCTCTGTTTTATGTCCATTATGTGATGTAGAAGTGGAATCAGTTGAGCATTGTCTCATCATGTGCCGGCGGGTTAGGTTGGTATGGAGAAAGATTTGGGGTTGGTGGCACCTTGATTACCTAGTATTATTCCTTTCGTTCTCTATTCTTGATACCGCTTTGGGTATGATTGGAAATTTTAGCTGCCCTCAGCTTAATAAAGATTGAATGGTCTTTTCCAGTGTGCTATTTGGGCTTTTTGGAAGTGAAGAAATAAGGTGCTTAATGCTCCTTTAGATTTAATCGCAGGTGCTAAGTCTGAAGATATCTTCTCGTCTATACACCGTCTTTCAAAATTATGGATTACAGCATGTTGTTCATCCACTCTTTTTTCACTAGAGTTGGATTTTCAATCCAAATTCTGTTGTAGCTAGAATGTAATGGATTTTTTTCCTCTTAGGGGTGTTTAGGTCTGCTAGTTCTGAGGTTTGGTTGTTATTTTGTTTAGACTGTTTCTGTTTCTTTCTTGTTTCCTTTGTTCAATGGGCGTCCTTGTCAGAGTCTTTGCTTTTAACAATTCTTAGCCTTTTGGAATAAAAAGATTGAATCTAGATACTGTATAATAGCAAAGAGGTATTTTTAATGATTGTGTTTTGTTATTACATAAAAAGGATGAAATATGTATTTATAGTAAACAAATAGTTTACTGAACAAGCAATGTTAACTTTAAACCTAATAGACCTAAACCCACAATTAGTTTTGGACCAACAAAACTAGTCATTTAACACTCCCCCACAGTTTGAACGTGGGGCTTCTAGACGTACAAATTGGAACATATGTTGAAAGCCGCTTCTTATTCTTTTCTACAATCATCTTCTTCGTTGTTTGTTAAACGAAAGCATAATTTTTTTAGCGGCATAGTTGTTTACTACTCGCGGCTTCATTTTTTGTATGACCATTTTTTACGTCATGGATTGCTGTGTCTTTGGATAGGGGCGGCAATTTTGTAACCAACTATTTTTGAAAAATGACAATGACCTCAAGGGGTAAAGCAAAGAGCAATGCCCACGAGATACTTATGGCTAACTCAACATGATATGGGATGTGTACGGCTAGAGTTTTGTGTACTAGGGTTTACGATTTGGATTAGATAAAAAAAACAATAAAAAAGAAAACATAAGGAGAAAGAAAGTAAGAAAATCATGATCCCTCGATCATCGGCAAGTAGTCGATGACCAAAGGATAACTATCTTTTGGTGGGTTGAATATAAAGCTTTGATACCGTGTAAAATACTTGCAAAGATGTATTATTAACGACTCTGCTTTGTGATTACATAAATAGTAGGGTTGGATTAGTTGGAAAACCTTTCTCCTTTGGACAAAAAGGTCAAGCGTTCGATCCTCACTCCCTACAAAAAGGGCGGAGATCCTCTGGAAGCATTCTCTCTACCTTCGGATATGGGTAAGGCTGCCTACATCTCACCTCCTCCATACATTGTGGAAGATGGGATTGGGTAACGTTGATTTTATGACTTGGTAAATAAGCAATGTTAACCCTAAACCTAATTGACCAAACTTACAATTATGTTTGGGCCAACAAACTTAGGGGATTTTATTTATTTATTTATTTATTTTTAATTTTTTTTAAGCTAATAGAATAGGTCCACAAACCATTTTAATATTATTTCTTTTTTAAGTGGGACCCGCTATTTCCTTTAGTTGGTCCATATCCACAAGGCTAGAATTGTAATACCCCCTCCCCCCCAATAAGTGGCTCATATAGATGTGGAGCCCACACACTCTCTTAGCTAAAAAAAAAAAAAAAAAAAAAAAAAAAAAAAAAAAAAAAAACTCCCTTAGTCATCTAACATCTACTACTTCGAATAAATTTGAGACGACGCCACAAATAGATGATATGCGCCGACAAACCCAAATTTACCAATGATCCTGTTCACACATTTATTATTATTATTTTTTAATATAACTAATTAAAGAATACATATGACACAAAATTGAGGACTAGATTAATTTTAAAAAATTAGGGTTTTTAACAAACATTTACTCTACGGAACAAAAAATTCATGAGATTCCCGTGGACCTACGGGAACCTTCTTGGGCCCGCCTCCGGGGTGCACAAACTAGGGCAAGACATTTATTATTCAAGAAACTCATCGAAGTGATCATATTATAAGGTCATTTGATAAAGCAACGTCAAAGACACAGACAAACCTTAATTCTGAAAAGAGCTTCTATTTCACGATTTTGAATTTTAAACACTAGTTAGGTACACATTGTCTGATGATAATACGTACAATATCTACTCTTGAAGATAATACAAGGTGTTTAGCTGAATTCATAATGATCGATTTATGTTGTTTATGCTTGACTGCTCGTGGATTAACTTCAACGTCTTCTTTATTAGCTAGCTTTGTTTTAAATGTTTACTTCTGTGTGACAATATATCAAATGTTTACAGCTCTTTGCAATGGTCATATACGTAAATAGATAATGTTAAGCATATATTGTATGAGTTGTCGTATGTATGGGGTGTAAGAAAGTACAATTAGTTTTCGACTTTACATTATTGATGGTCCATTGTATAATGTAAAAAGATGTTTACATGGTACATGTACATGCTAAAAGACTAGAAATAATAGATGGTCTAAAACAGGTCTTTTGAAGACTCTTACAGAGTAACAGTTATGATGCATTCCTTGAACCAACGTGTTTATGAAAGTGTTCATACACATTTAAATAGATTCTCATCATAAATTATGTAGCTGAAAAATCATTGTCATTGTAATGCTACCATATAACATGGATTTGGAAAGGAGGAAAACACATGTTCGTCAATCTAGTTACTAGATTTAAACGCAATTATTAGGCGAGTCATAGCTTTGACCCTATACTATATATATATATATATATATATATAAACAACTACGTAACAATCTCACTGTATACAAAATCAAAAGTATATCTCACGCGTTCTAAACACAACTTGAAATCAACAATCATTTGATCATATAACTTGTTTATAATTTACCAAACTGATACTATATAAATCTCAATGACCATTGACCAGCTCGTGTGACCAAGGTTGATCTTCTCAAAAGACCATGCTGGGGCTATCAATTCGTTTAACTAATACAAAATAATGTCCGTTAAGAAAGACCCAAGGCCTTTAGTCTAGTGATATGTGAGTTGCCTATCAACCTAGAAATTGTGGATTCAAGCTTCAGCGAAGACATTTGTGAGATATGTGTATAGGGGGTGAAAAAAATTACTTAAAAAAGCCCCCTTAAGAAAGAGACAAAGGAGGTTGTAGCAAATCGTCAAAGTTCAACTTTGGACCCTTAAAAAATTTAGTCTTATTTTTATAGAATTGACTTGTCAAATGTGAAATGTCAATGATAGAACATAACGCAAACTGACTCATCAAATCACCTCAATTCAACATAGAACAAGTGTTAAGGAGAACACACAAAGAAAAGAAGAAAAAAAAAAAAAAAAACCAAGGGATTATTCGAGTTGATAAGAGGTTGTGACTATCGTCATCAAGATGTTAGAGGTCTCAACTTTCCCGAGTGGAGGCTTAAGCAGTTTGATTATTTGTGACCGTGGACTCAAAGTCCAGTAAATAAGTCGGCTAAAAGATCGAAAACTATGATTAAACAAAAGAACTGAGGACCCGCTTGGTTCAAAGTGTGGAAAGGGAAAGGGAATGCAAAGGGAAAGGGAATGCAAAGGAATGAGTGAGGTGAGTAATCAATATCTTACCCCCAATTTACTCTATAATGGTTGATTACCTACTACGGGGTAATCAATCCTTTTGCACTCACATAACAAGCACAATATTATAAGTGGGGTGGACCCTAATTAAATATCTTACCCATTCCCCCACCCCCTTAACCCCCTACCAAGCACCCCCTCATTTGTATCCGCAAGAAATAAGATATTTTGTTAACAGTTTTCCAAGTGTACACATGATTAAACAAATAACATCCAATAGTTCCTGGCTAATGACATTATTTTTTTACAGGCCCAATAAAATCTCAAAATCTACTTTACAAGTTTACATGCTTCCAAAATCTTGGTCGAGTCAAAATTTGTTTTTATTGCCAACGAATCCTAGTTACTCCAAGAATATGATATTTTTGTCGTATCATACGCAGTTGAATAAATTGATGAATAATGATGATAAAATCTTTGAATCGTACACACCTTTTGTCAAAAATATAAAAGTAAAAACTATAGAATCAAACGGTAAACACATGGAACATAATTTTCTGTATCTTATAAAGTATAGTTTGGCTTTTCTGCTTACATTTACTCAATTTTTCACTGATTTTTCCATGAAGCCATTAACATGTTGAAGAATTTCACTGACAATTTGGTGATGATATATTATTGATCAATGACCAGAAATTGTAATGTTGACGGAGACTTGTCTTCACTTCAAACGTCCTTCCTGAAATATATGTAATTGCTATATTAATTGTTTTAAAAAGAGTATAATAAAAGTAAGTTTACAAGTGGTCCAAAAACCCACTTGGGTTGCGTCGTCGTTACAACTCACAGGTTGACTTCGGCACTCGGTATTCAAGATTCTGTTCAAACCATTTCAATGTCGCCCGTGGGTGTTTTGCCCTTATCACGTGGTCTTTGCGTTCGGTGGGTTTGGTATAGGATTTTGTGTTTGTTGAGTTTCTTGCAGGGAAGTTCATCATATTCATCTTTGGATCTATGCTCAAGCCATCAAGTCAACAGCAAACATTTGTTCTTTTATTGATGATGAAGATGGAAGGTCTTCAATGCAGGAGGATGTGTATGGTTATGTTCAATTTTTAATTTTCAAAGCATTCAGTTGTTGTATTTTCACTTTCAAGATGTGTGGTTTGCTTTCCGCAAACCTTCAATGTATTCACAAGATCATTTTTTTGATCTTTTATCAATTCAATATCATTCACTTTTGCCAAAAAAAATAAAAAAAATAAATAAAAAATAAAAAAAATAAGTGAGAATTTCTGGTTTACGTTCACTTTGAATAAACTATTTAAATAAGTGATATTGTGTCAAATTATCATTAAAACAATGATTTTTTGTATTATTTAGTCAACTAAACATAGGCAAGATGGGTGCAAATTAATATCAATGTGATACTGCAATCACAGTAGATTCTTTTGTTGTCTAAAATGGTATTGAGAAAGATGAACGAACAACGGTTGGTTCTTAGAGCAGCTGGCCACATAGACGGAACTTGAACTATTTTATTGAGAGGGCCGAAACATAAATGTTTATATATATAAAAGATCTTAAAGAGATAAACTACAAAACAAGAGCAGAAATAATTACATAACACTAGAAATGCAATTGATTCATTTGGTTTCTTTATCTTTTTTAAGGGTTGATAATGGAAAGTTTACAAATTACCCTTATACATTTATCTATATTACACTAGCAACCCTTGACTTTGGGGGGGTCGGGGCCCTCCCCTGCCTCTACAAAGGTCCGTCTATGGCTGGCCAGGTGCTATGGGCTTGGTACAGAGCTCAGCATGACTACATCGCAGTCGGAAATGGTATACTAACACGTCTTATGATGTTTTTTGCTTGTTCATCTCGAGTTAAGCAACAAATTAGCTTTAGGTCTTATTTGGTTAATTAGTCTAATGTTATGTTTAAGTTTAGAGTATTTATAGTTGTCGTTTGAACTTCAATTGTCTCAAGTGGTTGTGTTTGGGTAACTCCTTTTTAGATTGGTTTCGAGAAATGTTTTCTTCTTGGCCGGTGTTTGTATCGTCTGGCTACTTGCCAGTTATTTATATAAAAAATTGTCGTTCAAGGAAAAGTTTCACATCATAGCCCTCTTATGGTATTCTGGAGATAATATTCTGATGCTTTTTTGCTTTATCCATAAGCTAGCTTGTGTGTATATATACCTGTAATTTTGTTTAAGCTTTGAAGTGTCTTGACACGTGTTACAAATGAATTGGATTTAACTGCGCGTTGCACCGGGATAAAAAAAAATTAAGTAACAAAAATTATTTGGTTTCTTTAATTTCAATAAATATAAAAATAATTACTTGCTAACATATTTACCATATATAATATTTCGGTTACTATAGTTTCAATTAATAGATAAATAATTACTTACATCTTTAACAAATATAATACTTTTTATAAACGTTTTTTATAAGGTGAAGTAACTGACATGGACTGATTATGTAAAATTTTGTACCATAAACAATCTTAAAAATTAATTCCACGACTGTCGCCAAAACTGATATTTTATATTAAATCTTGAAATGATGGACGTTCATCTACAACAAATTTACTTTGATAAATGATATATATATATATAATATAAATTTGGTTAACCAAATTTGGAAGAGTTAACTAAATTTGGACAAGTTGTGTAAATATTGGACAAGTCTTGCTTAGAAGATTTAACTAAATTTGGACAAGTTGTGTAAATGTTGCAAATTGGGCAAATGTATGTAGCAAAGACGACTACCAATCGACCATCTTGTTTAGCAATTTCACCAGAAATAGTCCTTTCTCACAAAGCTTTCTTATAGTTTTAGCAATATTTATGATACTTTTATTGGTTTAATTGTAGCAAAATGACTTAAAATTTTGTTGTCTATTCAAAGGTTAAATGTCACAAAATGCCAACGTACTTTTTGTAATTGTTCATTTTGAGAATAAAAACTTATTTTTTATCCACGTTAGTTATTATACTTACACGTGTAAATCATAACGGTTATTATTTTTTCAATTTTCAACGAATGATCAATATAACTCATCAAAATCTTTAACAACGTAAGTTATACTTTGATGTTGAGGTATTTTTGGTGACAATGTTAACCCTTTATTCAACACGTATAGTTCAAATACATTATTGTTTGTTTTAAGAGGTCATTATCAAGGTTGCTGTTGCATAGAGTTTATTCAACATAAGCATATTCAGTCGGCTGCCAACAAGCAATTAGTCTTTGACCATTAGTGCTTTATTTTCTTAACGGCTTAAAATAAGTTAGGTTGATAATCCTTTTCAAGTTCTAAGTGATGATGGATAATTTGGTGCATGTCTTTTTCCTCTTTAATTTAATACCCCATCAAACATATGAACATGGTATTTGTTTCTAAATGAATTTGTTTTATCTTCATATCTTGTACTAATACAGATTAAAGGTCTTTAAACATGAAGATCGATTATCACAAAACGAATCAAAATCGAGTTTTAGATCCTATAAGTTACATATACGACTATGAAATTACGGTATTGATCACCAAACCAATTAAGATAGGATCTCATAATCCGAACTCCGTTAAGCAGTTTCAAGTTGCTTATAAAAAACATGTTATTTCAAAGGCAGGCGTAGTATATTTATCAGTTCCCACATTCCTTAAAACTAGGGATGACAATCGAGAAATCGTGTCTTGTTCGGGTTGACCTATTCGGATTCGTGAGTTGGTGTGTTATTATAACCTCTACCCATACACGACCCATTTATTAATCAAGTCAAGAAACTCAACCCTAACCCAGACCTGCATAACACGTGTAACCCATTTGTAACCCGTTTAACCTGTTTAAGTAAATAGGTCAAGCGGTGAATAAGGTTAGTGGTTTGTCGATTTAACTAATTTAAATGTAAAAATTATATAAGGATCTAAAACATAATAAAAATAACATACAAATAACTATGCGACAATTTTAACGATACCTGAATATAATAGTAATTTACTCATATATTAAGTACATAACAAAATACACTTAATCCAAATCCAACATAAAATCCAAGTTACATAGTTTAATTTTAGTGGCTTATATACCTTAATTTTAGTGGTTTATATCAAGGCTGTCAAGATCGCGATCCCACGTGAGATCGTTTTTGTCTTTGCAAGATCGAGATCGTAAGATCGGATCGAGATCCTACGATCCTACTTAAATGTCTAAAAATCTTATTTTTCTAATAATTCGTATTCAAAGATGATTGTATAACAAATTAGAGAAGAAGAAAGAGTTCTGAAAGTTATAGTAATATGAGAATGCAACGCGTAACGCTTTAAAATACAAAAATATCTAATCGATAATTAAGGACGCTGAATCTTTTAATCAAAAAATCTATATATCTTACTCTTATTAGACATTTACAGTAATCAACGCTTGATATATTGTTTTAATTTAACAAAATTCATTCATTTATAGTTTATTAGTTAGTTAAATTAAGGGAAGTAGGATCGAATCGGATCGAGATCTTACGATTCTATGGTAAGATCGAGATCATACTTAAGATCCTATGCTTTTTAAGATCCTACGAAGGATCGACTCGTTTTTTCTTAACGGGATCGTAAGATCGGAAGATCTTAAGAGCTAGATCGAGATCTTAACAGCTATGGTTTATATACTTAAATGGGTTCACGGGTTGACTTGTTTAATACTTACTTAACTCAAACAAGACCCGTTTATTAAACGGGTTAGATTGGTTGACCTGTTTTTGACCCAAACATGTTTATCCTCAACTCAAACCTGATTAACTTCGTGTCGAATTTGTGTAATTTATCGTACCATGTCGAGAATTGTCACCCCTATTTAAAACCTCAAAAGGACGCATATTGGGCTAAGTCCAACTTTCAACAAATAAAAGTTGATGATAAAAGCAAAATTTTAATTAGAAAGAAATAGACACGAATAGGTGCATTCACTAATGACTAACCCACCACCACAAACATCATAGTCGAGACAAATTACATGTATGACATTTTATACAAAAAGTATCATACATGAATGAATGAAAGAAATGAATCCAACCACATATGTTTTCATGATGTTGTTCAAAGGTATCCCGCCGACAGAATTGATACCTTTTTTTCTATACCATTATCATTAAAATATGTAACATGACAACAAAATAAAATAAAGCATCATTCAAAAAGACTCACCTCCCCTTTGAACATCTTTTTTAAAACTTCCTCAAGAAACAACACTTGTTGTCCTTTTCAAACACACAAGATTTCCACCAAAAGAAGTACTAAACCGGTTCGAGATCATTAAAACAGACCATGTTATAGGACATGCTTGAATGGTGTTGGGACAAGATTTGATATGCAAAGGCTGAGACCAGGCTGCAAAGACTACTATGCATAGTATTACATAGATAAAAGGGCTATGGATGAAGTACCGGGATCAATGGGGACGAGTGCTGGATTCGCTCTGAGGCTCGGACAAACCATTTTTTCCTCGGCTTCTCTTATCTTCATGTCGTTTGGCGTTCAATTTTACAGCTATACATCATTCTGGTACGCCATATCTCCCCTGTAGCTTTTCAATAATATATCAATTCGCAAAACTGACCATATGACATATATAGAGGGTGTTTCGGGTTTGCATATTAAATACTAACACTTTTAGACAAGCACAAAGGGAGATGCTTATACCGTTATACGCCATAAACACAACCCAAATATATGCAATCAAAAAACACCCTAATTCTAATTTTGGGATTGCAATTCGCAACAGTTTCTTGGTGACGATTATGGGATTGGTTATTCCATGGAGTTTCACACTGGCGCTACTTGATGGATACTCGGTTCATGTAACGTGCCCGATTAGGCAAAAGGGATTAATGCTGATTATTGTTATAGGGGATTGGGTAAGGTCTTAAACTTTTAAGTACTTATTAACCACATACTATTAATTTTATTGCTACTAAAGGTTGCATTTATCGGGTGAATTAGGTGTTGACGATTCTTACCTTAGGTGCAGCCTCTTCTGCTGCCAGTGTGGTTGATATTTTGTTTACGGCAGATGGGTCCGTTTGCCCTCCAAAAATGTGCAGCCGATATCTGCTTTCTACCATATTTGCATTCTTGTCGTGGTTCCTGTCCATGGCTTCCTCTCTATTTAACCTATGGGTTCTTCCATCTTTGTGATTTGTATAGCGAAGTAGTCATTTCAAGTACAGTTACTCTTGGTGTATACACAAGCAGAACAAATAAACAAATGCTTACTAAGTTAGGACCCATAATTTGTATATTCACAAAATGTTTTTACAGAACAATTTGAGTCTGCACTACAAGATTTCAGATAGATTTTGCATATATAACATACTCTTTTTTGGTGTACATTGGGTCATCAAATGACATCTTTGTGTCCCATTTGGGTATTTTGTAACTAAGAAACTGATATTATTATTGAAAGCTATAATCTTATATGACAATGTTTGATTTATGTATAAAAAGTCTATAAATATAACATAAACTCTACTTTGAAAAATGGGTAAAATGGAACAAAAAGAATACAATTCGATTGTTACACTTACATGTTTTACTTACGAGAATAACCCTTGGATCTGTGTCGCAACAGATTTCTTTAGTTATTAGTTAACTACTTCATTTCAAGAAATTCCGTCCTCAGCTTACCTGTTCAATAAAAGCATATAATAAATTCCTCAACTCGGTTCAAAATGTCTTCCCACCCTTTCCGACTGAAGCTTCATACTTTCTTCTCTTCACACAAACATTATACTCAAGCTGCAAACCAAACCCTTCTCAGAAAGCAACTTTACCAAACACACATATCCGTATACAACAGCATCACGTTATCAACCTTACAAAAACCACTAATCAAACACTCATACGTCACACAACCCCGTCTCCCTAAACATCTCCTCAACATCACAAAACCCGCCAATCATCGCATTATAACCCATCATCACAATTGTCCCTCATTTCTTCCCACACTCTCATAGCATCATCATATCCATTCGTCCCATATCACGATAACTCGCCATTAAAACGCTATAACTGAACTCATTAGACACCTATTCCTTCTTTTTACCATATCTCCCCACACAAACCCATCTTTATAAAAGCTTGCATAAGCACATTATACGTATGCACATTCACAGCAACCTTTCTAAATTTTTGGGCTGATGTGGATATTGAAAATGGACCATAATTAATTAATTGTCTTATATAACAGGTTAAGTCCAGTAAGTAAATGATTATTCATTATTGTATGTACGTGTGTGAGTGTGGCAAAATCAGTATATCATATTTGGCCTGTTGTTTCAAAGACTTTTGTTAAGTGTTCATGTTAGATATATCGGAAGGTGTATTGTATTTGTATACTGAGCCGTCCTCGAGGGTGGGCGCCGCCTAGGGCCCCCAAAATTGTAGGGGCACTAAAACTTATCCCGTGAACAATTATATACATGTACATACATATTTTTCTCTAAGAAATATAGAAATTATGTGAGAAAATATCTTCAATGGGTCATATTTTGAACGTTTATATAGCTATTTTGCATTATATCTTATAACATGGTGACATCTTTTATATAACATTAGTTTCTGAAGACTTTATTATGGATTTTCGTCCAAGGCCTCCAATACCTCGGCGACGGCCCTGTTTGAATAGTACATGTTTGAGATGAAGATGGTATGGTCTTAAGCTAAACCATAAACGCCATTACTCAACTTTGAGTTTGTGATTTTAGTCAAGTATATAGCAAAACAACAACGCCATTATTAAATTAATAGAACTGTATAGCCCATACCACTGCGACGTCTACAGTTTGGTGAGTCCGTTGCAGTTGTGAATTGTTATTCACGGGTTTTAATAACCCAATTACCAAAATGAACTTTATATGAAGTGGTTTTACGAGAATGGACTCTTTTTACATGTTTTACGAGAATGACCAATATATGTCACTATCAAACTTGTGAGGCTTATGTCATTGTCAACCAACCTTGTGAGGCTTCATTTTAATTTGACAGCAAGCTTCATTAGTTGGGATATTGGAGATGGGCCAAGACAAAGGAATTTGATGATAACATTTTCTTAAAAGATATTTAGATGCTAAAAGTGGTTGTGTACACAGCATAAACTTTAGTTTATACCAAAATCGTAAATCCTAAACGTACAAAGTATTAAAACCTTAACTTCAATAGTAATATTAAAATCATACAATGGAGACTTAAAAAGAGTTGAAATATTTAAATATTGTAAAAATCACATGGGACTATTACTTTTTTTACCTACTCCTCAATTCCCAATGACCAATCCCGCTTTACCTCTTCAGCTCTTCTTCTTCACCAATTTTTCTTTCAGGTTTCCGACCAAACAAGACCACTAATAAACCTGGTTTAAAACGTTGACAGTTTATTTGTTAATTCTCATTAAATGACGAGGGCACTCTGGTTATGATGTTGAGGGCACCAGACTTTTTTTTTTCTACCAATTTGATATTTAACACATGATTTTGCGAGTCTACAAGAGGTTTATTGGGGGCAACTCCCTCCACCTCGCCTGTAACCTCGCGTAGGGCCCCTCCACCTCGCCTAGGGGTCTCGCTAGACCTCGCCAATGTACCTCGCCTGGACCTCACTCGGGAACTCGCTTGGGAACTCGCCTGGACCTCGCTGAAGATTGTTATCCTGTTTTTAGAAGTTTCCTCGCTTGGGACCTCGCCTGGGACCTCGCTTGGGATCCACCTCGCATAGTGCCTCGCTCACACAACGCGTAGGCATGTTGACCTCGCTCACAACCTCGCTTACACATCGCCTAAACCCTCATCTCGCCTAAACATCGCTTACACCTCGCCCAGCTTCTAAATGTCACCTACACCTCGCATACATCTCGCCCTTATGCATGTCTATTACATCTAACGGTTACAAACTAATTTAGTAATAGATCTAATGGATAATATCAAAAGGTTCATTTTTGATAATTTTATGTGCGAAGTTCATTTTCATAAACTAGTAGTAGAAAGTGTTCATTTAAGTAATTTACTCGGTTTTAATCCTTTTAGGGAAGTGATATCTCCACTCTCTACATATCAATTTACTTCATACACATAAATTTAGTGGGCCCTTCATAAATTTTATTTGTAAAATTTATTAGGGGCTCACTAAATTTATGTGTATGAAGTAAAATGATATGTGTATATCACTACCATAATCCTTATATTTCACCTTTTTGAAGTATACTTTGAAAGATATACGGAAGTATTCTATCAAATCATAATATACAAGAATAATTCAACCAATAGCCCCAAGCAAGATGCAAAAGGTCTCAATAGTCTTTGATTCGGAATTTCTATTTTATAAAAACTGAGTCCTATAATTGATGCATAAAAACCAATTCAAGTATACCAGACATTTTAATATGCATGTTATCTATGAATAGAAGATCAAACATAAAAAAAGAACTTGCGATTTTAGGTGTTCTATTTACTTACATCACGTGTTTATCTCGTTATGGGTTATATATGTGATAATGTGAAAACTTTGTTTGCCTTTTCTATAGGGTATATAACATATTAACATCTAGGATGTATAATAAAATAGATATTCATTCTCATATCATAGACATTTGTCAAGTGTCAATTTAAAGAATATATTCCAACAACAATAATATACAAGAATAATTCAACCAACATCCCAAGCAAGACGCAAAAGTTTATAATTTCCTACTAGAACTAATTGACCATTTAGTATTTTCATATCATAAATTTTATTTACATGGTGCAAAACAATAAAGATATGTGATATGCAACAAGCCAACAACACATATAAAGATATGAAAATCATGATAGAATAAAATGAAACAAAAACTTTTGAAGTTCTATACCATGTTAGCGTGAGATCAATCTCGCTCTGATCGAATTTGATTGAAGGCCAATCGTGTTAATTTTTTATACAAAATGATGACAGCAAAACTAAATCTATGTATGCTTCAAATTATACGTATATACATCAAATAAGGAACTAGCTAGCTATAGGATCACAGTTAAAATTTGTTATCATATCTATATATCATCAAAAATATAAAAAAGGGAGGGAAAAAAGTCTTAGAATTCGATTCTCTTTATCTAGTTTTGCTTCATTCCCAAGCTACCTTTCAAAATTATCCTCCTAACAACACCAATTAACCAAAAAACCTAACCCATACGTTATTCTTATTTTATAACAAGGTCCACTTTTTCTCTTATATATGGATCTCCCACACGAACCTACACAAAATCAACCATGAAATACACTGAAATTTCCCATTTCAGCCACCCTCAACACCGGCTCAAACCGGGCTACACCGAGATCCCATTCAAGTGTGATGGTTGCAAAGAAGTTGGCATAGGGTCCAACTACAAATGTACAACATGCAACTACGACTTACATGTCCATTGCGCCCTTCCATCCCCTTCCATCATCCACCCTTTCTACACCAAATGTTCCTTCCAATTCATGGCCCATCCGCCAGGGTCCATAGCCCGTTACTGCAATGCATGTGAAAAAGCGGTGTCAGGATTTGTTTACCACTGCAAGTTATGTGGATTCGACCTCCACCCATGTTGTGCCAAGCTTCCAACTATGTTGGACGATGGTGAAGTGGAGTTGTATTTGTATAGAAAAGTAGGTTCTTCCTGCCACAGATGCGGCAGGAAAGGACGAAGCTGGAGTTACAGGTCCACGTGCAAGAAGTACAACTTGCACGTGGCCTGTGTGAAAGAGATGTTGGTGGAGAGTTGGCATGACATATATTTTGGTAGGGGTGGGGTGAGTGGTAATTTAAGTGGTGATTTTTATGGACAAAATAGAAGAATTGAGACAACAATCCCAAGCTTGAAGGGAACATTGGAAAGCTATCACCATAACCATAAAAGCAAAGGGAAAGTGAAGAAGTGTTGTGAGATGGCTGGTTTGGCAATGCAATTTGTGATATCTGCAGTTCTTGGTGATCCAACCACTCTAATCGCTGGTGTTGTTGGTACCTTAATGTCTAAATAGAGCCAATTAAAGCAAGAAGCCGTGGATAACACCAAATAGTAAATCATATCCTTTGTATATACTTGTATGAAACTGAAACATATATTAATGAATCGTTGTAATATCAAAGAAGGTATATGATCAAGATCTAATGTAAATGTTCTTGATCAGCCACATGTCGTGCGTTAACAATGACGAAATAAAAACCTAATTGTTAAGTGTGACTTCTAATTGTTGGATAATCTCATAATGTATCATGCTATTAACATAACAAAAATTACATAAAGTGTGTGTGTGTGTTTTTTTTTTTTTGTTTTTCTTTTGTATGGGGAATAATAGTTGCTCTTGCACGCTGTTGGCATTGGGCTATTTTTCTGTTAGCATGCATAGCCGCATAGGCCTTTAGTGGTTGTTAGATTTGATGCAATGGATTTTCTTTATCAATCCAATACTCCAATCAATTCGGGTTTTATTTTTGCAAAAGAATAAAAGTACACCATATTAAACTAAACACATTTACATAAATAAACACATAAGGTGAGTTATTTTAGAAATTAAGTTTTTGTTGCAAACTGAGGGACAAATCCTCACAATCCATTTAGTTTGATCTAATGGTGGGGATTAACCTAAGATTTAATAAGACAACCTAAGTCCATGTTTTTTTCTTGTCCTTTTGTCTATCTTATTTATTCATTTTTTTTTTCCTTTTTTCTTTTTTGTCCTTTTTTCTTTTCTTTCCTTTTTTATTTTATTTTATTTTTTAACTTCACGTTTTTTTTCCTTTAATTCAAGGTTGTTTTTTTTTTTTTTTTTTTTTTTTTTTTTTTTTTTTTTTTTTTTTTTTTTTTTTTTTTTTTTTTTTTT
>LBNU01025994.1:50015-61709 GCA_014162995.1 Artemisia annua
AATATCGCGAGTGATATTCAGAATATCGCGAGTGATATTCTGAATATCGCGAGTGATATTCTGAATATCACAAGTGATATTCTAAATATCACAAGTGATTTTTAACATTCTGTAACATGAAAATCGCAAGTGATATTCAGAATATCGCAAGTGATATTCAAAATATCGCAAGTGATATCTGAATATCGCAAGTGATATTCAGAATATCACTCGATATTCTGAATATCACAAGTGATATTCTGAATATCACAAGTGATTTTCAACAAATGTTCTGTGACATGAAAATCGCAAGTGATATTCAGAATATCGCAAGTGATATTCTTAATATCAAAAGTGATATTCTGAATATCACTTTGAATATCACAAGTGATATTCTGAATATCACAAGTGATTTTCAACAATTGTTATGTAACATGAAAATCACAAGTGATATTCACAAAATCACAAGTGATATTCAGAATATTACAAGTGATTTCACGCTTTTTTTAATTCATGTTTTTTTTTTCACATTCTTACGTTTTTGTCCGTATCCATACGTTTTTGTCCGTTTTCGTTCGTTTTTAATAAGTTTTCATCCGTTTTTGAATACCACAATTGATATTCTTTATATCACAAGTGATATTCCGTGATATTCTAAATATTACTTGTTATATTAAGGATATCAATTGTGATATTTAGAACGTATGAAAACGGAAGAAAACGAACGAATACGTATGAAAGCGTAAAACCACGTCTGAAAACGGACGAAAACTTATGAAAATGGACGAATACGAAAGAAACGGAGGAAGACGTATGAAAACGGATAAAAACGTATGAAAACGTGTAAAAATTGCTGAAAACGTATGAAAACGGACGAAAATGTCTAAAAACAAACAAAAATGTATAAAAACAAAAGAAAATATATGAAAACGGACAAAAACGTATATTAACATATAAAAACGGACAAAAACAGACGAAAACGTATAAAACCGGACGAAAACGTATAAAAATGGACGAGAATGTCTTAAAACAGACAAAAACGTAAAAAAACAGATGAATATGTATGAAAACAGACAAAAACGTATGAAAAGGAAAAAAAACGTCTGAAAACATATAAAAACTGCCGAAAACGTATGAAAACGGAGGAAAACGTCTGAAAACGGACAAAAATGTATAAAAACGGACGAAAACGTATGAAAACGTGCGAAAACGTCTTAAAACGACGAAAACGTATAAAAGTACGGAAACATCTTAAAACAGACGAAAATGTAAAAAAATNGGGTGATATTCTGAATATCATAGAATATCACGTGTGATATTCTGAAACGTATGAAAATGTCTGAGAATGGCCAAAAACATTGAAAAACGGACGAAAACGAATGAAAACGACGAAAATGTAAGAAAATGAAAGAATATGTATGAAAATGGACGAAAACGTATGAAAGATTAAAATCACGTATGAAAAAGGAAGAAAACATATGAAAAATAGGACGAAAACGAAAGAAAACGGATGAAAATGTATGAAAACTAATGAAAACGAACGAAAACGCAGGAAAACGGATGAAAACGCAAGAAAACGGATGAATATGTATGAAACGTTCTAAAACGTATGAAAGCCTAAAAACACGTATAAAAGCGGATGAAAATGTATAAAAAATGGACGAAAACGAAGGAAAACGGATGAAAACGTATTAAAACGAACGAACACGTTTGAAAAACAGACGAAAACGTAAGAAAACAGACGAAAACGTGCGAAAATGGGCGGAAACATAAGAAAACGGACGAAACGAACAAAATGTATGAAAACTGACGAAAACGGGCGAAAACGTCTGAAAACGGACGAAAATGGACAAAAACGTCTGAAAACGGACGAAAACTTATAAAAATGGACGAAAAAGACGAAAGCGTATAAAATTGGATGAAAACATCTTAAAACAGATGAAAACATCTAAAAATGAACGTAAACCTAATAAACAGACGAAAACGTATGAAAACGGACGAAAACGTGTATAAACGTATGAAAACGGACAAAAGCGGACGAAAACGTACGAAAACGTACGAAAACGAACGAAAACGAATGAAACGGACGAAAACGTAAGAAAGTGAACAAAAAACGTGAATTAAAAAAAATACACGTGAATTTAAAAAAAACGCGAATAAAAAAAATGAATTAAAAAAACGTTTATTAAAAAAAGGAAAAAAATGTGAAAAAAAAATAGCGTGAATAGTAAAAGAAAAGAAAAACATGAATTCAAAAGAAAGAAAAAAAAAGGAAAAAAAAAAAGACGTCAAAGGGGAAAAAAGACAAAAAAAAAAGAAAAAAGAAAAAAGAAATGAGTAAATAAAGAATGACAAAAAAACAAGGAAAAAATATAGACTTAGGTTGCATATTAAATCTTAGGTTAATCCCCACCTTTAAATCAAATTAAATGGATGGTGGGGATTTGTCCCTCAGTTTGTAGCAAAAAACTAGTTTGCAAAATAACTTTTCTCATAAACACATTTAAATAATATACACAATATCTCATAAACATTTTTTTTAGAACGGCAACCATATATCTCACAATAAATAGATCTCACATGTCATAAACAGGACTAGAACCCCCAACCATTTGGTTGAGGAGCTTCTCACAAAACAAAAGATACCATTGGGACACAAGCCTTTAAGTATATGTTCTCATAAATATAAACCTTGTCTTCTTGGAGAATTTGTTTCCACGATGGGTAATAGAAAGAAAATTCTCTCGTGATTCCCAGAGTAGGTTGCCAAAACACGCGGCATTCCGGCCAACATTTCGATATGTAAATTGGTCTTTTACCTCGAACTCGATCTCCAACGGACCATTGTTCCATTCTACAGACTTCTTGAGCTCGATGTTCGTGGTTTTACCATGCGTATTCTTACATGCAGACCCTAAAATTTCAAATGGTGATGGCATAAAACAACAAGTAGTCAAATTCAAATGATCAAGTCGAAGTTTATTGAAATAATCCAAAAGGTGGTAGTTAATATGGGTGTTGACGGCTGTGGTGGTGGTGCACAGTGGTGAAAGTGATGGTAGGGATGGTTTTGGCGGTGCAAAGTGGTGAAGGTGGTGGTACATACTCGTGAAGGTCGTGATGAATTTGGTGGTGAAAGTGGTGTTAAAATGGTGTTAATTTTGCGGTGAAAGTGGTGTTAAAATGGTGTTAATTTACGGTGAAAATGGTGAATTTAGGAGGTGAGAGACAGCAGGAAGCTAATTAGGTTCGTGTTTAGGGGTCCATAGCCCGTTACTGCAATGCATGTGAAAAAGCGGTGTCAGGATTTGTTTACAATTGCAAGTTATGTGGATTCGACCTCCATCCATGTTGTGCCAAGCTTCCAACTATGCTGGATGATGGTGAAGTGGAGTTGTATTTGTATAGAAAAGTAGGTTCTTCCTGCCACAGATGTGGCAGGAAAGGACGAAGCTGGAGTTACAGGTCAACATGCAAGAAGTACAACTTGCACGTGGCCTGTGTGAAAGAGATGTTGGTGGAGAGTTGGCATGACATATATTTTGGTAGGGGTGGGGTGAGTGGTAATTTAAGTGGTGATTTTTATGGACAAAATAGAAGAATTGAGACAACAATCCCAAGCTTGAAGGGAACATTGGAAAGCTATCACCATAACCATAAAAGCAAAGGGAAAGTGAAGAAGTGTTGTGAGATGGCTGGTTTGGCAATGCAATTTGTGATATCTGCAGTTCTTGGTGATCCAACCACTCTAATTGCTGGTGTTGTTGGTACCTTAATGTCTAAATAGAACCAACTAAAGCAAGAAGTCGTCGATAACACCATATAGTAAATCATATCCTTTGTATATACTTGTATGAAACTGAAATATATATATTAGTGAGTCGTGTTAACATCAAAGAAGGTATATGATCAAGATCTAATGTACATGTTCTTGATCAGCCACATGTCGTTAACAATGATGAAATAAAAACCTTATTGTTAAGTGTGACTTCTAATTGTTGGATAATCTCATAATGTATCATGCTAATGCATTTTCTTTTCCAGATCTTTATCTAGACATGGATTTTTTTTTTTTTTTTTTTTTTTTTTTTTTTTTTTTTTTTTTTTTTTTTTTTTTTTTTTTTTTTTTTTTTTTTTTTTTTTTTTTTAAATAATAATAATTTTTTTTTATTTTATTTTTTATTTTATTAGAACCATAAAAATTTATTGTTGTTGTTGTTGTTGCTGCTGTTGTTGTTATTTTACTTTGGCTGTCTGTCACCCGTAATAATCAATCTAGTATGTAACTATTAACATAACAAAAATTACATAAAGTGTGTGTGTGTGTGTTTTTTTTGCTTTTCTTTTGTATGGGGAATAATAGTTGCTTTTCTACGCTGTTGGCATTGGGCTATTTTTGTGTTAGCATCATAGCCGCATGTTGTTTGAGTTCATGCAATGGATTTTCTTTATCAATCAAATACTCCAATCAATTCGGGTTTTATTTTTGCAAAAAATTAAAGGCACACCATTTAAATAATATAACACAATATGTTCTCATAAACATAAACCTTGTCTTCTTGGAGAATTTGTTTCCACGATGGGTTCTCTCGTGATTCCCCGAGTAGGTTGCCAAAACATGCGGCATTTCGGCCAACATTTCGATATGTAAACTGGTCTTTTACCTCGAACTCGATCTCCAACGGACCATTGTTCCGTTCTACAGCCTTCTTGAGCTCGATGTTCGTGGATTTACCATGAGTATTCTGATACGCCTACTGTTGGTACAAGGATAACTATCATATGTTTTGTCTTTTGTTAGGATAAGTGTTTGAGTCGTTTTATGATAATTGTTCGTGTATATCAGGGATTATCCCATCGTGTCTATTTAAGCAATTGTAATCAATGAAATCATCAAGCTTTTGTCAAATAAAAATATATCTATCTTCTTCTCTTCTTAAGGAGCTCGCCTCACGCTTGAAGGGGTGCTACTATCGATACAATCTTAACGGGTCGTATCACTTGGTGCTTTCATTGAGAGTCCTCGTTGAGAAGGCTACCAAATTAGGGTTCCCAAAAAAAAAAAAAAAAAAAAACTACTTTTCATCGTTCACTATTCACGAGTACTGTTCGTGAAGTTACTGTTCATCGCAATTTTTTTGTTCTTGGAGTTACTGTTCATGGCATCGGGCAGCAGTGATCGGGACGCACTATCTAAGCTTTTGCAAATGGGTACGGTGGCCGAATATCAGAGTGAGTTTGAGATACTTATAAATTGAGTAACGGGGATATCTCAAAATTTACTTAAATCGTTTTATATCTCTGGACTAAAACCGGCTCTACAATGTGCACTCTTAAGGTCAAACCCTGCAACTTTAGATGAAGCTTTTTCATTAGCTCGCTTAATGGAAGCACGTTTCGCAGACCAATGGTCGGCTACAACCAGCACTACACTCAGTGGATATCAAAAGAAAGCATCTGATTCTTCTGCAACATCAGAAGTTGCACCAGAAGTTGCACCAGAAGTCTCACCCGAAATTGCAACAGAAGTTGCACCAGAAGCTATACCAAAAGCTACTACTACTGTTGTCACAATTACAAAGATTGAAGAGACGGTTAAGTTTTACATTCCAGAATCAGAAGAAAAAGAGACTCTAACGAAGCCAAAAAACGGGAATAAACAATCGACATTGGGATTGACTTTATTCGCAGGTAGTACAGGAATTAAAGTGCTGCCATTATTACCAATTGAGCTTGAGAACAAGTTGAAAGAGAAAACACAAATGTTTAGGAAACGTCTCAAAATTTGGGATCCCAGAATTAAGAGTATTTTTCACGACAACACCTTGAGGGCAAGGTGGTTTTGAAGGAGTGGTGAATGGTACGCCTACTGTTGGTACAAGGATAAATATCATATGTTTTATCTTTTGTTTTGATAAGTGTTTGAGTCGTTTTAGGATAAGTGTTCGTGTCTATCAGGGATTATCCCATCGTGTCTATTTAAGCAATTGTAATCAATAAAATCATCAAGCTTTTTTCAAATAAAAATATATCTGTCTTCTTCTCTTCTTAAGGAGCTCGCATCGCGCTTGAAGGGGTGCTACTATCGATACAACCTTAACGGGTCGTATCATATTCTTACGTGCAGACCTTAAAATTTCAAATGGTGATGGCATAAAACAACAAGTAGTCAAATTCAAATGATCAAGTTGAAGTTTATTGAAATAATCCACAAGGTGGTAGTTAATATGGGTGTCAACGGCTGTGGTGGTGGTGCACAGTGGTGAAAGTGGTGGTAGGGATGGTTGTGGCGGTGCAAAGTGGTGAAGGTGGTGGTGCATACCACTCGTGAAGGTGTGATGAATTTGGTGGTGAAAGTGGTGTTAGAATGGTGTTAATTTGCAGTCAAAGTGGTGTTAATTTGCAGTGAAAGTGGTGTTAAAATGGTGTTAATTTGCGGTGAAAATGATGAATTTAGGAGGTGGGAGAGAGCTGGAAGCTAATTAGGTTTGTGTTTAATGCGAGGTCAAGTTTTCAACCTTTAAGCAGTTTACCTAATTGATGTTGAAAAGTAGAGGCAAATACTCGGAGTAAGTTCATTCTCTAGGGGAACAACTAGAAGGAGGTGAAGGTAGATTCCTAATGCTCTACGGGATGAGTAGGTTTTTTAATTTTTTTTATTATTTTTTTAATTTATTTATTATTATTTTTTAATGAAAGAAATAAAGGTCTCGGGGTTTTGGATTGGATTAATAACGAAAAGAAGACATAAATAAAATGCTATTATATAAAAGGAGATGACAAGCAGGGGGATAGTAGGATGGGGGTAATCGCTTAGGTTCAGTCCACCTAAGGTTTAGAAAAACTAACAACAACTTAATAAATGCAAGTACGAGGAACTAATCTTAAGTTGAGGTAATCTTTATACGGTTAATCAAGGGACACCTCCTATGGGCGATTTAAGGAAAGAGCTGGATAAGTTAACCTAACATAATCTACTTATGCATTACACACAGTTCCCAATTTAAATAAACCTAATCTCGCGCATTCAAAGGAGGGCATCCTAGCGCGAGAACTAACCTAGATACGCAATTACTAGCACAAGTGTCACACTAGCTTAGGTTTTCTAAATGACCAATAAATAAACCTAGTTAAAGCAGATCTAGACTAATTGGATACACTGGTTCATTAAATTTATACGTTTTCTACTGATTTAGTTCCCTAGATATGGATTAGATCTAGGTGTTGGATAATTGAATTGATTGCAAACATTAAGAGTTTAAGACTATAATGCTTAAAGCAAACAAATCATATGTTCAACATGGATACGAATTAGACAACAGTATACAGATACTTAAAATAATCAAGGTGTCACAAGTCAATTCATCCTAATCTAAGTTCTTGCATCCTAGGCAGTTGCTAACAAGTTTAGCCGAGCATATTAGTGATGATTACACACATAAACAAGGCAGGCATGATAATAGAAGACATAATTCATCAAACAAAAAATTATATTGATTAAAAAGTGTAATAGGATGACCACCTGATGTTTCACTTAGTTACAATGCAATAAAGAGTACGAAAATCCTTTCCAGTGGCTAGAAAATTCGTCTCTAAAACTTAACTCCTAAATGATGCATGAAATTAGTGAAACCGTAGGCTCATATATATAGTTAAGGTGGGGGGTGGGGTTAAGTGGCGTCCGAGGATACTTAGACGACATCGAATGTCGATTGGGGTTTGTAACACCCCCATTTTCACAGATCACAGCGGAATTTAGATCTGGGGGTATTACTTCATAGATACAAAGACATGATAATAGAAAACGACTCGAAAAGAGACGTTTTTGAAAAAGGAGTTATCATTCATTTATTCATCAGAGTTTTTACAGTAAAAGATGTACTTTTACCAAAAGAGAGGTTCCTAAGATACGTTTTTAAAGCAAAAGATGAATGATAACTGTACTTTTACCAAAAGAGAGGTTCCTAAGATACGTTTTTAAAGCAAAAGATGAATGATAACTAGTCTGGACGGCCTCATGTCCAGTGCCACACCGTGTCAGGGTTCCTAAAGTGCTCATATACCTAGGATAACATGCTTAAAGAGTCAACACTAAGGTTGAGTGAGAGTCATAGGTTTAAGTAGATATAGAGTGAATACAAGTTCCATAGGGTTCAGCTGAAACCCTATGTGTGGAAAAGTTTTAGAAAGAGAAGGTTATTGCACTAAGCTCATGAACCGCACGTTAACAGGTCCAGATCATGGAGTCTGCAGACCAAACCATGATGGGACAGAAAAGATAACTTGCCAAAGTAAATCCTTTAGAGAGGGTTCAAATATAGTACTTATTGGTACCCAAGACACAGGCAAACCAACAGGAGTTGTCAAACTCCAATAGATCTATCAACAATATTCGTGTTCACTCGCAAGTGATTATGATTCATGAATTTAGTTGTGTAGTGGTGGCAGATAGTTTACTCATGCAATAACCAAAGAAAAAGACTTGTATTCGATTTAAAGCATGTATCCCCCTCACAGGGTTGTAAAGCATTTAAAAGTGAGTCTATGAAAACTCACCTGGGTCCTAAGGTAAGTAGGATAGAGGTTTAGACAGCTCACTCACGTATCCTGGGGGTAGTGTAGGTGTGTGTATGTCAAGTCCTAGTTTAGGTTTTTAAGTTTCTCAAGTAATCACTCTTAGGGTTTCTAGATTTAGATATAACATAACACCGTTCGGGCCATCATAATTCAGAAGTACATACTCCTCACATGAAGCTCCCTAGTATTGTATTATGTTACTTAACATAATACCGTTCGGGCCATCATAATTCAGAAGTACATACCCTTCACATGAAGCTCCCTAGTATTGTGTCATGTTTTTATTAGATATTAGATATAACATAACACCGTTCGGGCCATCATAATCCAGAGGTTATGTAGTAAACGTTGGAGGAGACAGGGCACTTTAAATCGTAAACCCAGCAAACTCGTCAAAACGAATACCCAAATGAAACCCCTCACATGAAGCTCCCTAGTATTGTGTTATGTTGTTAACTAAAAATAGGTTTTTGATAATTATATGAAAATAGTCCGTTTATACCCTTCAAGTTCACATATTTACAATTTCTACCCTAAACTTTCAAATATATACATATTAAGCATTTAACTATCTAACTTTCATATAATTAGTCCCTATACTTATATATTTTAGAGTAATGACAGAAATGGTCCTTAAACTTTATAACTTACACTATTTACCCTTTTTACCCTTAACTTAACAATATTTGCAAAACTAGTCCTTATAAGTTTATAACTCTTTTACTTTCTATCCTAGGGTTATATAACTTTGCAAAAAGGGTCCTTATACTTAATACTTCTAAGAAATGCCAAAAATCGTCCCTAGACTTCATATTTTCAGAAATTTACCATATATACCTGTAGAAACTAAAACCGTGGTAAAAAATAGTTTCTTGGATCGTTTATGACTCTTAGACGAGGTCTAATATTAATTATATCTAGGAACACATAATAATGAAGGCGGAATATTCAAACATAGAATCAATCATTATTATGAACAAGGTTTTTCATTCATAATCTCTAACACTAATAAACAAATTAACATGTTCTACTTTGATCAAGTAGAACATGCTCTCTAAACTAATAAACCACTAACCCTAGACGTTTTCCCTACGTCTAGGTTCCCACACACACACACCTTTGAGGTTTACATCTTGTACGTACGATTAAACTAATGACCCTATGTCTCTTTATATACTAGAGACATCTAGGGTTTACAAGAGGAATCATAATACAATTAGGAAACTAAATCTTTTAAGTAAAGCTTTTAGAATCTTCAAAATTCTCCATCTTTTTGTAGTTTCCCATCTTGTCACTTTAAGCCCTTCATGTTTCATTCTTCTTGTTTTGTATCATTAAATCAATAAATATAATTCCCAACAATCTTCCCCTATTTGATGATGACAAAACAAACACCTTCTTGTACGAACTTCCCTAGACGAAGCAGAAAAGTTGAGATAAAATCTCACCATGAATGAAACAATCTTGTCTTCCTCTTAAGTCATGCTATGCCACTCGAACATCTCTTCAACATCTCTTCCCCTTTTTGTTATCAACAAATAGGGATCATATGCAAATAATGATCTTGACCACCACGAACCAATATCATACTTCCAATCAAAGCCTTCCAATGTTTCAAATTGCCCTCCATGAAGAACACCAAAATGCTTACGAAAAATGAATCCAAAACAATAGAAACTCCAACTAGTAGTAGTAGTAATGATCAACAATAGTAAAAATCAAACACTTCCCCTTGAGTGGTGCATGTACATCAAATGATTAAACACATCATTAGATACTTCCCCTGAAATCAATGTGCTAACCATCTTCATGATTCTTCAAATCTGTAAGCTCCTTGTAATGATTACTGATGAAGAAAACCAAATATAACGAACTTGATGAAGAAGTAGAATAACCCAAACTTGTGTCTTATATCTTGTACTAACCACGTGACTCCAAACTCATATGAAACACCAATATAAGTAGACCACAATCTCTTGACAAAATCCTCAACTAATATGAGACACTGAGCACTACAATGTAACTCCTTTAAGTGATAGCCAATGTGTGCATAGAGCATCATAAGAAAAATCACACTTTTTGGCTAGATTTATCAAGTCTTTGTCACTTCTTTAACGCACAAACAAGTTATCTTCAAAGTGTCTCAAACTTTGAGATATGATAAGAACACTCATCCAAGAAACTCAACTTCACCTTCAAATAAGTGATAAACAATCTTCTTCGTAATCAATTGATCCATAAGAACCAAATACGAGCCTTTTAAAACCTTTAAGAACAAAACTTCTTCCTGTGTGTGTGAACCAAATAACCATTCTGTGTGTGTAATCCAAAACCAATCAAACTTATAAATACTTCCCCTTACTGCTCGTAAACCATACATATATATTAAACCATAAAATTCTTACATGTCTCCATAAATCACAGCAGTACTTTGCAATAAACAGTACGTTGAAAAGAGCAGTACTTTGAAAACGAACAACAGTACTTTGAGCATAAGCAGTAGTACTTTAATAAAACTTGAAGCAGTACTTTCGAAAAATACCCGAGCAGTACGTTTAGAGACATCAGTACTTTGAACTTAAGCTTGACATTAGGTAGAGCAGTACTTTGGAATAAGCTTGATCAGTCTTCAATTATATGCAGCAAGACGTCAGATGGCAATTGATATATGCATTAAATAATAACCTTCAACTGACCATTGATCAAATAAATAAACCATATGCGAAACTTCAACTCACGTGATCAGTACGAGGTTATGTGAAATCTTCAACCAGTAAATGACAACCGATTCACCCATCAATATAATAAACCATCTTAAAACTATGTGGGTCAAAAAGGGAAGTACTGCAGGGGACCAACCAGTACTTTCAGCAAGTGTGGGTGAAGTTAAACATGTTGTTCCAAAAGAAAACTGTTTTCCTAACAAAAATACTGTTTTTGAGCAAAAGAAAGTTATTGATCATTTTTTAAAAGATAGTGGAAATTACATACTTAAAGATTTTAAGTATGTATCTCCACAAGGGGAACACAAGTCAGTAATGGCTTGGGTTCCTAAAAGAAACTAACTTTCTTATCTTTGTGCAGGGCAACCCAGAAGTAGAGCTTAAAGATCATTTAATTATTGATAGTGGTTGCTCT
>LBNU01026001.1:116566-128753 GCA_014162995.1 Artemisia annua
AAAGAAAAAAAAAATGAAAAATAAGTATGCAAAAAATTTTCGAACAATTAAAAAATAATTATCGAAAAAAAAATCTTAAAATATTTGAAAAATAAAATTCTTTACGAAAATTTTTTTCGAATTTTTTTATTGGAAACTTTTTTTTTTCTAAAATTTTTTTACGAAAACATTTTTTCTAAAAAAAAGTTTTAGAAAAAAAATTTTGAAAAAAAAGTAATAGAAAAAAAAATTCGATAATTATTTTTGATTTTTTTTTTTTTGAAATTTGTTTTTTGAATTTTTTTTAATTGGTGGTAGCGGTGGTGGTTGTTGACGAACAAAAACGGATAAAAATGGACGAAAACGGATAAAATCGGATGAAAACCTATAAAATGGACAAAAACGGATAAAAACATGTGAAAACGTACTTAAAGTCGAAAAACTTTAAATTATAAACGACCATTATTATAAAGGATAAACGATGCAAATGATCGTTAACCATAAGGGCTAACATGTAAAAGATAACGGAAGCCACTTAACACCAGTTAAGTGGAGGGACCACGAGTGTTATTTATTTCAGAGATAGGGACGTGCCATGCAACTTTAAAGTTTTAGGGACTATAGGTGAAACTTTGGGCAAACCACAGGGACCATCTATGTAATTTACTCTTAAAATATTAAATATAGACGAATTGGAATACTAATTTTAGGTGACCAAGTGACAAATAAAAATAATTTTCTTGAGGTATCCTCTATGTTTGACTAAGCATATCAAAATATCAACCATTATTAGTCCATTTATGATATATTTTAATAAAATATAGTTCTAGTTTGAATATTTGTCACTGATGACCAAATCAACCACATATAAATTCAAACATACCAAAGTGTAATCAACATCTCCCACGACCAAAGAAACCCTATATATACACCAAAAGCTTACCTTTTACTTGGTTTGCCACACTAATTAAACTCTTTATTTTCTAACAATTTGTAAAGCACAAATTTACTTTCCCAAAATGACCACAAAACCTTCTAATGTATACTCAAATAGTAAACCACCTCAGCCATCACCAAGGACATGCTTATGTTCTCCAACCAATCATCCTGGCTCGTTCCGTTGCAGCCGCCATAGGAACCTCCAAAGAGTTCCTAGCCGAAGGGTGGCTAGCCGTGGTAATTCATGGGAGTTGGCAGTCGTTGCAAAAGCCAACTCAATGAAGACGTTTCTACGGATCATGATAAATCCGTCTAGCCGTGATCTTCAAAGAAGGAGGAATTTTCAGCAGAAGCCTAGTAGGTTTTGCTTGTTGAATGGTAATCGAAATAGACTCGCAGCAGGTTGCTGATCATGAAACTCTGGTTGTATTTGGGAACTGATCGATCATTAAAAAAAAGTTTTGGATTCGTTATTTGTGTAATTAAACTAGAGTATTGTATATAACTATAAACTATGGTGTTGTTAAGTTTTCTGTAATGTGCATGAGCATGTGTAAAGATATTTGAAACAAAAGAACAAATTATATGTGTTTTTATGGGTACTGAAAGATTAAGAAAAAAAATTATTACTAAGTATAATGTACTTTTTGCTCGAAGGTGAGTGTTCTATATTCACTAGTTGAAAAACCGGGCTTTTCCACTGTGTTTCTCAGGGAAAAAAATCGTCCGTTTTCATATTGATTAGCGACAATTTACACATTAGTTTGTAAAAATCGGTCGTTTTCTTATTGATAAGCGACAATTTACACACTAGTTTGTTGGCCAAATATAGCCCGTGAATTGAATTGATATCAAAAAGACTATTAGACGCAGAAGGACCGAACACGGTTGTGAGCGTTGGGTCCATTAGGGTTTTTAGGGTTTCTAGTAGGTTTTATGTAATTGCATTATAAATACTGTATCAATAATACGTACAATATCTCCTACGGGGTTTTCATTGTCTAATAAAGACAACGAACCGAACCGACTCATATAACATCACCTATCAACACCAGTACTATATGGTGATAAGTAACCTAGGAGAAGTGTTGAGGTATTAAAAGGATTTCTGGAAACTATAATGTGCTTTGTATCAAACATGATCGATCATTTATGTATCTGTTATAATGAAAGAGAGTTTCCAACAAATTAAACTTAAAATCAAATACGTTGCCAATATTTGATTAATTAATAGTCGCCACAAGCTCATAACTGCCTCTTCAAAATGTCTCTAGGACAATTGGCCCAACGTTCATGCCTGGTAGCACCCTCATTAACATGAGGCCAATTATTTGTTATCAGTATTAAAAGAATGGCAACAACAATGTCATATTCGTAATAGATTTATCATTAATATTGTCTGACTTGCTCTAGGTTTTCCTAATAAAAAAAGAAAATTATTTATTTTTTTGGTTTTAGAAGTAAAGAAAGAAGAAGAATAGAAGGTGTTATTCCAGGCAAGTGGGAGGACCAATACTTGTGCTCAACGGCATATTAAAAGAGTCAACTAAAATCATCTTGGCCACTGAATTGAAATACTATTCTTTATTGACCCATTCTTCTTCTCATTCCAACTTTCTCTATTGGCGGTCCTTTTAAGGGACCTTCCATAACTTTTTGAGAACCATTCTTTCAAGGGTCCTTAATTACTCGCTAAACCATTGATGAAATTAATGTAAACAGGTCGCATTAGGTTAGGCAGAAAGTGTTTAGAACAAACGTTTTGAAATTTCATACTACTTACATTTCAAAATGTTATTTCTTAAAAAATGATTATTGATAACCAGAAAACACACGGTGTAAGAAAAACTAGACGAATACTTGCGCAAAGCGACGGTGCATACCGAAAAATAATTGTACTTGCAAAATCGTGATTCTGGTTTGACCTTGAAGCAAAACTTACGGGTTCAATTTGTAGTCATTTACGAAAAAAATTCTGTGAGTTAGAAACAAAAAATAATAAAAGTTTAAGGATTAAACAAAATTTGAAATATTAAATTTAATAGTAGATGTTATCATTTTTAATCAAAAGCATAATAGTTTACTAACATTACTCACTTTAAGTTATTTTAAGTTTCAAAATAAACATACACTGAATATCAATTATTATATAATTCTACTTATGAAAGATAAATTTTCTCTTTTAGAAGTTCTCTCTTTGAGATGAATTTTACTCGCATTAACAACCTATACACACGTATTTGACATAGCGTACGTATTTTTTTTGAGAGTTCCATTTAATTAGGCAAAGTTTTCTTTGTAAACAAATACAAAATAAAAATTTATATTCTGAATTACATTGAATTTATGTTTAAATCAGTAAGAAAAACGAGGAAACTATTAAAAAAAATAATAATAATAAATAAATAAATAAATAAGAAGAAGAGAAAAGTATATGGTTACTTATAATTTATGTTCTGAATTACATTGAATTTATCTTTAAGATCTTATAGTAAAATTGAATATAACTGGACTTAAAAAAAAAAGGAAGAAAAAAGTATGTGGTTATTTATAAATTATAATAGCTTCTTACTAGCTCGCTCTTTATTTATTACAGTAACTTTTATGTGGTCTACATATGTTGTTGACAAATGTTTTATCGAAGAAACTAGATGCTTCGTGTTCAAAGAATTAAGCATCTTGTCTAGAACACTTCACCTGTGATAACTTGTATATTAAGGATTGGCACTTGTACTGTAATCTAGAAAGTGCATGTATCCTAAGAAATGACATTAAATAAAGTGGGCTATATATAAAAAGAACCTACTAAAAGGCCCATAAAAAAGAATACTAGTTTACTGTATAATTTAATTCTTAAAATCAAATGCGGAGTTCCGACGATAAAAAAACTTAAAATAAGAAGAATGAAAATAAATATGATCACACAGTTGAGATACATCAACTTAAATTAGATGTATCTTTTTTTATTTAGATGCATCATAATTAGTTTCGAAAGTGACCATATTAAAGTGAAAACGATGCAAAATAGTATTAGCAACTAATTTGACCCACAATAGATAAGATTCTTAACTTAATGAAATTCATCTAATATATGTATACACATCTAATTTTTAGCTAAAATATATTATGTTGCATCAAAGATACCTCTTATTCAAATCAAAGCATCTCTAAATATGTAAATGTTTTTTTTATTTCTTTTTTTTTTCTTTTTTTTTTCTCTCTCTCTCTTTCCTCCCAGTTATTTGAAATATATATGCCATTTGAACTTGTGAATTAGAAAAGTTTAAAAAACCAATCATTTATACAAACTTCTATTTTATAACATAAAAAATCATAATTGAGCAAAAGATTTTTCTAATCACAAGATTTCAAGAGATCATCCAAAATCATCTTTTTCACTATTTTAATATTTCAGAAAATATATATGCTTCCTTGTTGAGCTACATTATCAACTTAATGCAATAATTAGTCATCAATAATTCCCATCAAGTATTATTGTAAAAATATGTTGCTTAGATTCCAAATTCTGTTGAACATGGCCCCGTTTTGAAGAAAACATGCAACAAATTATTATTTGAAATATACAATATTAAAGATACATGAACTTAAATCACTCGAAGAAAAGAAGTTATAACAACAAAAATTATAAAAAAAATAATGTAGCTTCTTCGAGTCTAAACTAACTATTTACATCTCAAATAGAAATGTCAATAAATTGTAAAAGCTGTACCTATTCTAAATAGCTTTTAGATCATCTTTATGAACAATGAAGACAATTGTTGTGCAATAACGACTACGTGATCGGATAAGCTCTAGTTTAATTCGTCGTTATCTTATGTCAAAACATTTAGATTAGGTATCGATAATGATGAGATTAATGTTGCTTAAAGCAAAATATTGATATAAACAACCAAAGAGACTATTGTATTATTTTAATAGCTTAACACATGCAATGCAACTCACATAAAATATCTAATTTTCTTTCGAGACAAATGATAGTGGCAGTTGTTTTTTTTTAGTATCAGAGTAAATTACACAGTTGGTTACTCAAGTATTTCAATTTTTATTAGTCTTATACCGATAGTTTTTAACATCTTGATTTTGTTTCGTTGAGAATCTAAAACTTTAACGCTCGTAAAAAATTTCATTAGCTGCAAAGAGCTTTATCGTCTTTTCGACAATTCTTATCCAAACACTCTATAGGCAATGACATTTCCTTCCCCAATTAGTAAAAAAAAAAAAAAAACACGTTAACCCAAACAACCCTCTCCTTTAACTTCTGTTCCACCACCACCACCCGTTACCATTTATTTAAAATTAAAAACTTAGAAACAAACTTTTCAGCACAAATGTTTGGAAACTCACATATAAGCACTAAGCTAAACACTCACTCACTTCTTCTACATCACCACCGTCGTCGTCATACGTACCACTACCATCGCTGTTACCATTAAAGATCTCGTTATCTTCATCTTTTCAAATAAATACTCACTTATATATAACTCAGTTATATATAAATCTTAAATCTTTGATATTCGCATTCGAGCAAATGTCCTCAAATCTCAATTGCTAAACGATCCTCACAAGAACTTCTTAATTGCTACAAATATAGATTATTGCTTTATAACATCGTCTAGTCGATCAGGAAAAAAGGGTCAATAACACTGAAGTTACAGAGTATTCATTTTACGTAATTCTTTCTTCGTTATTCTAATTTCACCGTTGGCTATCAATTAGAACTCGAAAATACTTGTTCCAAAACTTATTAACAATTAAACATAATTTTTTAATTAAGCACAAGTAGGCTAGTGTAATTAAACACCAAGAACTCTCCTTGGCAATATATTTTGATGTGTCCCCAAATCTCTCGAGACTCAAAAACAACCAAATTAATTACCGTAAATAAAGTGTAAATCTTTTTTTACTGGACTCTTGGCACCTTATAGGGCTTACCTTAATATACAAGTTATTGATCGACATGACACGCAAATTAAAATATCTTTTAGGAGTAATGCATAAAGTGAAAAGTGGAGGAAGTTAGGTTTATGGTTACCCCACTTAAAGAAATATCCCACTCCTTTTGGACCTTAAAAATCCATGTCGACTTAAATGACAAAACTGTCAACTCGAACTGAGTCGGTTCTATCGTTCTTGGTGTCGATCATGAAAAATATCAGTTTATTACGTCTCTCGTTTGGTCTAAACTAATTCCTTACGAACATTAACTAGACAACAAGGCAGTCTTGAATAACTAGCATATAGTTAGGGCCCGTTTGGTTCGGTGGAATCCTAAGGATTTTGGTGGAATTGGAATACAATTCCATTCCATAACGTGTTTGGTTGACAAATTCAAAGAATTTGGAATCTGAATTCCATTCCTTACTGTGTTTGGTTGGCAAACGGAATGGAATGAAATTCCCTCAAAATCCCATATATATGGAATTCAACATTCCATGGCATATATGAGAGGATTGTTTACAATTCCATGGAATTCATATTATTATTATTATTATTATTATTATTATTATTATTATTATTATTATTATTATCATTATTATTATCATTATCATTATCATTATCATTATCATTAATTTAATTTTTTTTCTCAACATCACTTTATTATTATTATTATTATTATTATTATTATTATTATTTATTTATTTATTTTTTTTCTTTTATTAAAAACTTATAGGATTTACAAGAAATTAGTGGGAAGCCGAGAAATCAACTGGGCCCCCACACCTCTAGCAATAGCAAAACTAATCCTATTAAAAATATGAACCGCAGCTCGTGCTCCAATGTCTTGAGTCATAGAGAATCGTCGAATACGCTTTAGTAGGGTTACTACATCTTTCTCAAGCTCTCCAAAAGTAGAGAATGAAAAGGGGAGGAACCCATATCCGATATCCACGCATTTAGCCTCGTACTTGACACGTTTACGTTGTGCGGCTTCAATAACCACACGACCTGGCATAAAATCAATCATACCAGATTGCGTCAAGGGTGACGATCCCGTAAGATCAACACATACGTCAAGCCCACCATCCCAAGAGTAAAGTAATATATCAGCTGGGCGTAAAGATCTGTCCCTATCTCCATAAAGCCCAATATCCACCTTATTATTATTATTATTATTATTATTATTATTATTATTATTATTATTATTATTATTATTATTATTATTATTATTATTATTATTATTATTTATTTATTTTTATTATTATTATTTTTATTATAAACGATCATTTAATTATTATTGTTATTATTATTAACTTTTAATAACAACCGCTTTATTAAGATTTAAAAATTATTATTTATTTAAAATTGAGTATAAATTATTATTTATTAAAAAATTATTATTATTATTATTATTATTATTATTATTATATTTAAAGATTATTATTCATTTTAAAATTAAATATAATTTATTTATAGCTTACTTTTTAATTTATATCTTAAAAAATACAATTGTATTTTATATAAAAACACTATTTCTTTAATATATTAGTTTTTTAATATTATTTTAAAAATTATTATTATTATTTGATAAGCAATTTATTTATTAAATAATATCTAGTTTATTAATCTTAAACTAAAATTAAATTTTAAATATTTTAATATAATTGTTTTTTCTCATTTCCTTCTTCCAGCCAAACATGCGGTAGTATTTGCAAATTTCAATTCCGTCAGATTTTAAATCCTAAGGATTTCAATTTCTAACATTCCATTCCTTCACATTCCAATTCCTTAAACAGATTCCAATTCCGTCAAAAACATTCTGCGAACCAAACGAGCCCTTATAGTTCATAATGTCACTTCTAGCGAAACCAGTACCGTACTATACTTGTGCTTTATGGTCTTGTTTTATGTTAAGAAAACTACATTCAAGGACATTACCACTTTATACAATGACACATAAGCTTCTAAAACGAAATATTAAATTCCTTTTTTAATTAGCAACACTTATGAGATCAGTAGTTTTTTTTTTTTTTTTTAACACCTGGCTTCCGACTCGACATTACGAGCCGACTAATCCCAGGGCGACCACCCTTTTAGATAGCCCGAAGTTATCGCAGGTCCGTGACCACATGGAGATTGATTTTCTCCCCAAGATTTGAACTTGGGACATCCAGTGAGTTTAACCACTTTATGAGATCAATATTTATCACCATAACTTATACCTAGCGTACAAATTTAGCACTCATAACCTCATATCAGATTTGAAATGATATCAAGAAGCAATTATTTTGCCAGCCCAAAAATAGCCTCTAGCACTTAAGAAATCAGCAGTTATAACCACAATTCACACACAACATATAATATCAAGGTTTAAAATGGAATCACAAAACACTAAGACCATATGGTATATTAAAGTGTATAAATCAGTATGCATGATCACATATCAGACTTCTAACCAACGAGAAATAAAACACAACTACCATATAAAATCAGCACCTTATGATCACATATTAAAATTATCAAAATATCACAAAGCTTAAAATAGTAGAAACACGTATCCACCAATCCACTCATAAAAACAAAATTAAAAAAATACCAATATATGTTAACAGTCATGACTATAACTCGTATGACCACATACCTCATATGAGACTCTAATGATAACATTAAACATATATTTTGCAAAGCCAAAAAATAGCTTATATAGGAAATAAGATCACAACGTATACAAAGGGTATAAAATCAACACAAAGTTTAAACAAACAAAAATACATATCCATAAATCCACAACATAGAAACTAAAATAAGCACAACTTCTAAGACCATGTAAAAGCAATAGCTTAAACAAAAAACACAGTCAACCAACACTTATAGCCATATATAAGACCTTAATAACTGTATAAAATCAACACGAATGAAACCATGTCAGCCTTTAAAAGCCATGTCTAAGTTTAAAACACATAAATCGCTTAAATAAGCACAAACACATATCCCCAAATCCGCGAATAAGCAACATCTGGAACGAAAACTGAATTTCCTTTTTTACAGTTATGACCATAACTCTTATGGCCACATATGAGTCAACACTTATTTTGCACAACCAAAAAATAGCTTCTACCACTTAAAGAATTAGAAATTGGCACCGCAACTTATATAAAGCGTATAAAAATAGCACTTATAACCACAGATCAGACTTTAAAAGATGTTACGAAGCACTTACGACGACAGATTATGCAAATTGCATAAAGTTAGCATGCATGCAAACCATGTAAAAGAGCAACAAATTAAACACCAATCCACTAATAGCATAAAAAGTATAAAAAAAAAAATAACGAAATACCATATGTTAACCAATCAGATGGCAATCAGACTTCTATCTCGATCACCAAACCATCGAAACTACACAATATGATAACCCTAAAACAATTTGAAACTTTAACCGAATGAATCAAGAAGCCCTAATTTTCGACCAAATAAACCCACCACCCACCTAAGATCAACATCGTCACACACCCATCACCATCGTCACATGCTATGGATGAAAGGTGACATGTCCGAGAAATGTTGTGTGTGTGGTAGATTAGATTTTGTATGTGCGTAGTGTATTATGTAAAGACGCATACACCTCCTTTTATTTACAAAACGACGTCATTTGCACCCAACGAAATATCCAAACATGAAACGGCGTCGTTTGAAGCAACTAAAGAGTAACAAAAAAACTCAAAACGATGTTGTTTCTCACGATAAATGAATAATATAATAAGTTTTCATTTCTAATGTTAATTATACTATGGTTAATAAACAATACGTTAGTGACTATCATATAGTCTTTGACATTTGCAAATTTTGCTCCCAAGTTACAAACGTTTTTTTTTTTTTTTTCCCCCTCTCATCTGAAACATTTTGGAAAGAAAACATAGCACTTCTCGTTCTTCGTATTTCTTTCATTAGCAATTATTGTTATGCTGCAATAAGTTGCATAATTTTAAACAAAGAGAGTTAATACATATGTGAAAATGTACTTACTATATGATTAGTTGTTAAAATTATGAGATATAACTTATTATATTGGTTTTTATAGGAGAAAAGTGGCACACTTTTAAGATTTTACTGTATAACTTCTTTAAAGTTGAGTTTACCATAAACATTTGAAGAGTTAATTAATTAGTAAATGTTAAGTTAACAAGAAACAAGATTAGACTTTCATAGTTCCATGATTACTTCACAAACAAGAGGCCAAGTTGGACATCCACTTGTTTTCTAGGAGACAGCTAATCTATATTGGTGGGTCATTTCTTTCGAAATTCGAATGCTGATCCATATCACCTAAAATTAAAAAGTCGAAAAATCACCACGATGAAAATTAAAAAAATATCTGAATCTAAATAAGCGAAGGGACAAAGGCTGTGACAAATAATGAGTCACGTATTTGCATGTCTAAAATAAGACAATAAACAACTCCATGTTCTCGTTAACTTATAACTTATTTTAGCATGTTCTAAATTTAAAAGAATGAGGACGGCCCATAATATAGATTTTAATAATTAACTAATCATGATTAATGTATTTATTAGTTGTTTGGTTGGTTGGTTGGTTTTGTTATTATAATTTTATAAAAACGTTATGGTAGTTGCACTAGGTCATAATATTTTTATGCTTCGATTCAGTTTTAGTTATCAATATTCTGTAACCAATTATTTTTCTTTTAGAATAATTGAACCATATAAATGACATAAAGAACTTTACATAAATTATGGTGAAAACTTACTATCTATAAAGAAAAAAATAAGTTTCATAAAATTCACTGTCTGCATGATGATTACGTATATAATCGACATGTAAACTTTAGAGACTGTGTCACAGGACCGGGTTAAATGGTTATGATATGCTAAACCCGCATACACTCGTGTGCCACAAACTACCTATGAGTTCAAAAGTGAAAGTGAAATCATACTTCAAGACCTTGACTTGTAACCAACATGCAACATGATTGCTTAGCAAAACTATGGGTTAGATGGCGAGTGCCAAAATGGTTTCTACTATACACATCCTTCGCTTTTGTTAGAGTGCACGGCAATGTTGCAAAACTCGTTAGGCGTAGGCGGGGCGGTCGACCACTTTCGAGGCAGAATTCGTCTAGGCGGATTGGAATTTTTTATATAAAAAAATTAAAATTATATATATTTGGTATAAAATATGCATAATTTATATATATTTTTAGTAATTTTATTAATGTTTTTATTATTTTTAATTATATATCTTTTATATATGTTGTAAAATTTATATTATGTGTGCTTTTTATTAAGTTTTGGGCTTAAAGTCTACTTCAAAATTTTATTGGGCCTATGGGCATAAAAAAACCACTAATAATATATTAGGGTTACACTAGCTAATATTAATACTCCGCCCCTTCTCTTCCTCTTCCCACTCTGTTCCCTTCTCCCTCTTCTCTGCCCATTTCAAGAAAATCAACCAATCTTAAATAAAACAAAATCAACAAATCAAACCCCAAAAAATGTTTACAATCTGTTTTTAATGGAAAGTTGCGGAAAAAAAGCTGGAGATATGAAGAAAAAAACCCAAAATCTGAGTTAAACCGTCGTTGATCGCGTTTTACCGACCAAAGCCGCCTAGGCCGATTTGCCCGCCTAGCCGTTCGTTGACCGCCTTTGCCAAAACGCCTAACATGGCCTGATTTGCTGCAATCCGCAATGTGTGGGCCGACAGCTCCTAGCGCGGCCTAGGCCGCTTTTTACAACCACTGCGTGACGGTGACCATATGGCATGGACAAGTTAATCATGCCAAAGTGATGCCTATGGTGCTCTCCACCCTATGATACTCCTACTACAGCGATAATATGATTGGAAAACAAACGTTATGTGCTTATTTCCTTCAATTAAAATGATTGCTTTTTGTTTGTGTGTTACAAAAATGTTTATTATGGATGTTTATATTGTACATAAGAATGTGACAGGATCAAAGGCTGACTAGCGAGCACTGAGTATAACTTGCGCCTATAACTCATTGCACCACCCACGCTTAGTAGCACATACGATCTTGATTTTAAACTGTAAATTTAGAACAAACGATTTTATAGATAATGTATCCATACAAAGGTTCCGGTACGAACTATCACATTCTATTTACAAACTTTTGTAAATATAATTGTGTAAGCATACAACAAAAGTTGCTCCGCGACAGGATCCTCGTGGTCAACACTTGACCGGACGTACCGACACATCAGGTCTCGCTGTAGCGGAGCTAGTGTAAAGGTATGTTTGGAAATGGTTGGTGCAGGATCTCTTCTCT
>LBNU01026002.1:26860-40715 GCA_014162995.1 Artemisia annua
TATCCTCAACGTGACGCTCAAGTTGCTAATAAACCCTACTATAGTAGTTTCCACATTTGTTCATTCATTAAGAGAGGAACTTTTGGGAGAACTTAGGGATAAACCCTAGCTCGAATTTTACTATATTTTCAAGGGTTTTTTACCCTTGTTTCATCCATGCTTAATTAAAGATAAGTCTCCCATTAATCAATCAATATGTCTATGTGTTGTTTGATTTTATCTTATGCTTGTCTTTACATTAACATGCTAGGCTAGGTTTTTCTTGTGTTTGCTTAGATGTAATGAAACCTAGCTATTGATTATTGGTTAATGGTTGGTTATTGATTGTTGTGGATGAATGATTTCAGTGTTAGGCTTAAGAAAACTGGCTAACTTCCAATTGGTAACTTGCTTGAACGTCTTAGGAAACATGAATCGGATGTGTACTACGATTTAATTGGTTGTGTTTAATGCATAAGTGACTATTAATGAGGCCATGGTTAGGATACTAAATGTGTCGCCATAGGAAGAGTTAGGAGCTTATAGAGTTGGGAAAGGACGTACACGCCCCCACGGATGGTATTAAGGAATATGTTGGGGTATAATAGATCAAAGTGCTGCTGAAGACTAAAGTGCTGCTAAAGTGTTTAAAGTCAAAGTACAGTTTGTGATCAAAGTACTGCTCGTTGATAAAGTCAAAGTACTGCTTGAAGATAAAGACTGAAGATTTGATTAGGAATATTATGTATAATCTAGAATATTCTAAAGTTAGAGTTTGTATACTTGTCGTTCAAGTATTGTAAACCGACTAGGGTATTCCTTGTGCCTATAAAAGGATCCCTAAGTCATTATTAGAGATACGAATATAAGAATACGATATTAGAGATATTTAGGGTTGTTTGTGAATCTGTACAATTAGCAGGTTCAAAGTTTGGTTAATATAAAGTGTTGAAGTTGTCATAATTCTTCTTAGCTTTGTTAAGTAATTCCGCATACTTAATAGAGTAATTCAGTGTTTCATCATTAGTAGTTTAAGATTTATCCAAAACTGCTAAACCTTAGACAAGCTTGCGCAAAGCTCACATTTTATACTAATTATGCCCAAGCAAGTCAATAAACGCAATCAACCTCAACACTCGTGACCGACTACGGCTCACGTCTCACTTAATCCCCAACAACTATTATCGCCACAGCTTTACCACTTTATCCAAAATAAGTCAATCCAACTACAATTTGGCCGAGGCTCGTGGTCTCGGCTCCCCATCCTTCTTGACTACATACAACAACAACTAACGACAACAAGCAACAATAAACCACAACTCTTAATCTCCACAATCCCATGGCCGAGACCCTAGTGGTCTCGGCTCGATCTACGGCAGTCCACAATCAAAGACAATAACTCCGCAACAAGCATAATCACCACAATTCAATCCTAATCCAATCGGTACCAACAATATCAATCCGAAACATAAACAGATAAGTAAACATCGCTCAAACAACATGAAAACATCAAGAACATCAAGAAGCCGTGAACCTTAGCTCACGTTTTCAACTGGACAGTACCAAAATAACAAATCTGAAACACAAGAAAGATACAACAAGGACATCAAGAACAAACTCTATACCATGAGCTTATGCTCACGGTTACACGACTCGACACCACACAAACACCAAAATGGATACCAAACTTGTTTCCTAGTCACGTTTTTATTATTAAAACCATGTTTTCCCCCACGTTGTCTAATTACCCCGAGTTCAAGTGAGTCGACTCGTGACTCAAAGTCACGAATCGGTGTAATACCGAGTCACCAATGGCGCGTGACTCGGTCAAACCTACCTTTTCTTCAAGAAACACAAGTGTGGTAATAGTTTGAGAAACAAGAAGTGGCACGTTGAGATATTACGATAGTAGGGAGGGGTTTTGGGAGCGCGTGCTCTAGTAGATCAGAAAGAGGAGATGGTGGCAACTGTTTTTATGGTGGCGGTGGGGTTGTGAGGCCGGCGGTGGTGGTGGTGCCGGATGTTGCAGGTGGCGGCTGAACCAAGAAGAAGAGAGGGAAGAGGGGTGAGAGAGATATGAAAGAGATGAAAATTATAATATGAAATGGGTTTAGGGTTAGGGTAGGGTTATATATCTGAATTTTATAAAATGGTCCCTTAATTTTATTCATTTTCAAAACGGGTGCCAAAACATGGACTTATGATGAAATTTTTTTAGTAAACTCTCTCGAAGATGGATACTTTTATTCACGAAAATTATTAAACATCGTCAACCATGATTTTTAATCGCCGCCATTCACTTTAAATACATTTATCCATTAAATTTGATAATAAACACATTTATAAAAATAACGCGTGTCCGTTTCTCGTTAAATCCTGGCTCCCACTTCCCGAGCCCATATTTATTATCACAAATCCTCAATACGCGTTTAAATAGGTTTTTCCACCAAACACATGACTATAACAACTCCTCCATTTATCTCGCGTAACAAAATTTTATATATATCGCATTATTAGGTTCCTAGTGCCAGAGTCGAAGTAGTGCCTAATTTAACGCCATAGAAATGGTCTAACGACAAATATTCCACATAGTCAATCACCAATTCTCATAACCTTTGAAAACCGTTTCAACAAAATTAACGATTCGTTTTAAATTATAAATCGTAGTTCAAATCAGGTTCTCAAATTTACCAGTTGTCACACGTTGGGACTCGGATTAATGAACCCTATGGATTGGAACCTTGGCTTTGACCTCTCACTTTTTGACCCTTTAATATTAACTCTTGATGACCCTTTGATATTGACACTTGATCTTGAACCTTTGATACTGAACCTTTGATATTTGAACCTTTGACCATTGAACCTTTGATTGTGAATTGACACTTAAACCTTTGATATTGATCCTTGGCTACATTACCCTTCAGTATTTACCCAGGTATTATGTGTTACTTGTTGTGGAGTAGCCACAACCGTAGCATTGATGCACCAATGCTATGTACTCTAGCGGGGCTGGAGAGATGTCCCCCGCCGTCCCTGATTATTGTTATCGACTGCTGCTATGATGATTATTATTATTATTATTGTGATTGGCCAGCAGGGGCGTATGGATGCATCCTAGTTTTGTGTGATATGTGTGTGGGCTTTTGCCATTATGATGATATGGACTGGATATACTACATGTGTGTGGTGATTGGGCATGCGTGCATGCGGTCCCTTCACATTTGGGAGCTGATCACTCCATTGGGCTACTATATGTGTGTGGATATTGTGTGTGGCCTGGGGGTTAAATACTGAATCCTTTGACATTAACTTTGATGATTTTGACACTTATTCTTGATGACCTTTTGGTACTTAACTTGATAACTCTTCGTACTCAACTTTGATAATCTTTCTATACTTGACTTGAAAATCTTTTGACATACCTTGACACCACTTGTAAAACTCTCTTGTACTTTCTCGATTATGGTATTATCTTGTTGTGCTTGTTTACTTTCATATCTGTTCACTGAGCTTTTAAGCTCAGCCGCATTTCTTTTCTCATGCGGCAGGTTTAGTAGGAAGCTGGGTTATGGACGAAGGCTTTGCTTTTGGGCTTAGAAGACTTCACCTTGTAGCATTGGACTGGACTTAGAAGTGACTAGATATTATGAGATTGGGCTTAGTCTGAGTTGGGCTTTGTTTTGTATTTTAGCCTTTGTTTTTGTGTTAGTTTTGTTGTAACCTTGTATCCTTTGCTTATTGTATGAATCTCCGTTTCACTTGTGTTCTGATTTGACTCCATTATGAACACTTTAGCCCTTCTCGGGTTGGGGTGTTACACTAATTTTTAATTTTCTTTTTCCAATAATTTTCTTTTCTCATTAGGTTTGTAAAAATATAATTTTCATCACCTAGGTATTAATATTTTTCCATTTTCACTTTTTATTTTGTACGTAGACGTTTATTTAAACGTAAACGTACGTTTTTAGGTTTTAAAACGTTTCTAGGGTATTTGGTTTTACTAGTTTGTTGATATTAATCATTTAAATCGTTTCCTTTGTATTTCCTTAGTTTTAACTTAACATTATCCCATTCCCAATCAAAATCACCCGATCACAGATCCGTTTTTATACATTTGCACACCTCGTTGGGATTTAACGACCCAGGAATATTCTATACTCCTTGGCTTAGTATTGGCTCAATTGTTTAATTTTAGTTGATCAAATCCTTGGTCAGTTTTAGTTGACTGTTCAGAGCCAATCAGTTTTAAACATAAGCAAAAGTTCAAACTTTTATCGAAAAACAAAAGCGGTGCATTTAATGTGAAGTATATACAACATCGAGATGGAAGTGCAAGGCTTGCCGGAATTGATCACATGATATTTAGTAATTAGTATATAATTAAAAGTCGGTTATGGATTGAGATGAAGTTGAAAAGGTTGCAAGAATAATTGATGATTAAACCTAATGCAATATATATAGATATATGTATTATTTTATTGCATTTTCATATACAAGTAATTTACATGTGTTTTCTATTAATGTAGCTCACATGTGCGAATTGATTTAAGAAATAGTGCACGAGCATGTATGTAAAACAACATTTAAATTAAATGATACTTTTTAGCGTGATTAGTTTATATGAGCATGCAACTTAAATAATAAATATAAAAGAAAAAGTTATTATTTTTGCTCGAACCCATTTGTAAATTAAAAAAACTTAAGTTTAAGACATAATAGTGGAGTCCAACGGTTTTAGGAATTATTAATAGTGTGTTAATTAATATTCATTTAGTTAGCTATTTAGAATTGGTTTATTGATAAAATTTATTAATATTAGTTAGACTTTAATGTTAAAAATAGCACATTGAGTAATGAATAGAAAGGAAAAAATACATAATTTTGACTTAAAGCCGTTTGTAAATTATAATATCAAATTAAAAAGTTGAGTTTTAAAAAAAAGCAAAAGTTCAAACTTTTATCGAAAAACAAAACCGGTGCATTTAATGTGAAGTATATACAACATCGAGATGGAAGTGCTAGGCTTGCCGGAATTGATCACATGATATTTAGTAATTAGTATAGAATTAAAAGTCGGTTATGGATTGGGATGAAGTTGAAAAGGTTGCAAGAATAATTGATGATTTAACCTAATGCAATATATATATAGATATATGTATCATGTTAATGTATTTTCATATGCAAGTAATTTACATGTGTTTTCTATTGATGTAGCTCACATGTGCGAATTGATTTAAGAAAATGTGCACGAGCATGTATGTAAAGCAACATTTAAATGGTTTAATGATGCTTTTTAGCGTGATCAGTTTATGTAAGTATGCAACTTGAATAATGAATATAAAAGAAAAAGTACATAATTTTTGCTCGAACCCATTTGTAAATTAAAAAAAATTAAGTTTAAAGAGTCAAAAGGTTTTAGGAATTATTAATAGTGTGTTAATTAACATTCATTTGGTTAGCTATTTAGAATTGAGTTTATTGATAAAATTTATTAATATTAGTTAGACTTTAATGTTAAAAATATCACATTGAGTAATGAATAAAAAGGAAAAAATACATAAATTTGACTTAAAGTCGTTATTGCAACATAAAACCCTCATTTATACATTGGATATAAAACAACCCCTCTATGTACAATGCATTACCATTAACATCTTAAACTTCAAAAAAATGCTTAAAACTTGCAATATAAACCCCTCATTTATACAAAGCCATCACAACTTAATAACCAAAAGCCCATTTATAAAATACAACACCACAAAACCAAAACAACATCAAACATTTTTAAATTTTTATACAAGAAAGTTAAAACGTTTCATACAACATACTAAACAATAATTAAGCATACACTCGACAATACACATAAAGAATACGCGATTGCCTGTCCGTAGCACGGGTTCTGAATGCGATAGCTCGTGCGTAGCACTGGATCTGAATGCCTCGTAAATTTGAAAGATTAAAGAATGTACACCAAAAACATAAGTGCAATTAATACTTTAATCAAAACAAATTTGATGTGTAAACAATTGTAGGGCAAAAACATATATAAAGTTACAATACAAAAAAAAATAAAAATAAAATAAAAATAAAAAAAAACATACGCACCTGGTTAAAAACACATATGCACGAGTTTTTTTTCCCACGAAAACATACATGCAGAATACAACATAAAAAAAAAGGTGAAAAAATTTAAAGGATTAAAAAACATTTTTTTTTTATTAAAAAAAATTCAAATAGAAAAGTGGAAATTGCACAAAAATTATGTATATATATAATTGTTTTTTCAATAATTATTTTTAGATTAAATTTATGATTTTTATTTTTTATTATATTTAAAAATTATTATTATTATTATTATCATTTTTATTTTTGTTTTTATTATTATAATAATATTATTATTTTAATTATTATTATTATTATTATTATTATTATTATTATTATTATTATTATTATTATTATTCTTTATTATTAATATTATTTATTAATATTTATTAATATTTTATTTTTATAATAATAATAATAATAATAATAATAATAATAATAATAATAATAATAATAATAATAATTATTATTATTATTATTATTATTATTTATTGCTATTATTATTATTATTATTATTATTATTATTATTATTATTATTATTATTATTATTATTATTATTATTATTATTATTATTATTATTATTATTATTATTATTATTATTATTATACTATTCATATTAATTATTAATAGTATTATTATCAAATTATACTTTTACTAATTTATTAATAATTTTTTGAAATACATTACGTTGCGAGTCAATCAAATGTAGGGCAAATTGCACAAAAATGTACCCAACTTATACTCAATTTCAATTTAAGGTACTCCACTTTTTATTTCCCAATTTAATGTACCCAACTTTTTTTTAGTTGCAATGTTAGACAATTTATAGGTTACCAAGTCACCACCACCATACTTCATCTTCTCCGTGTTGGGGTATAGAAGATCAAAGTGCTGCTGAAGACTAAAGTGCTGCTAAAGTGTTTAAAGTCAAAGTACTGTTTGTGATCAAAGTACTGCTCGTTGATAAAGTCAAAGTACTGCTTGAAGATAAAGACTGAAGATTAGATTAGGAATATTATGTATAATCTAGAATATTCTAAAGTTAGAGTTTGTATACTTGTCGTTCAAGTATTGTAAACCGACTAGGGTATTCCTTGTGCCTATAAAAGGATCCCTAAGTCATTATTAGAGATACGAATATAAGAATACGATATTAGAGATATTTAGGGTTGTTTGTGAATCTGTACAATTAGCAGGTTCAAAGTTTGGTTAATATAAAGTGTTGAAGTTGTTATAATTATTAGAGATATTTAGGGTTGTTTGTGAATCTGTACAATTAGCAGGTTCAAAGTTTGGTTAATATAAAGTGTTGAAGTTGTTATAATTCTTCTTAGCTTTGTTAAGTAATTCCGCATACTTAATAGAGTAATTCAGTGTTTCATCATTAGTAGTTTAGGATTTATCCAAAATTGCTAAACCTTAGACAAGCTATAATAAAGTAGTTTGGTCAGAGTATAACGATCCAACAAGTGGTATCAGAGTTTAGGCCTACTTTTGAGGGGAGGCATTTGTGTATGATGTGTGAGAGTAATTTTGTGAAGATCGTTGTAGCTCTTAGACGAGGTCTAATATTATATCTAGGAACGCATAATAATGAAGGCGGAATATTCAAACATAGAATCAATCATTATTATGAACAAAGTTTTTTCATTCATAATCTCTAACACTAATAAACAAATTAACATGTTCTACCTTGATCAAGTAGAACATGCTCTCTAAACTAATAAACCACTAACCCTAGACGTTTTCCCTACGTCTAGGTTACACACACACACCTTTACTAGACGTCTACATTGTGGAAGACTTAATAAAAACCTATACCCTTGATCTATTTATATAGAGAGATGTTAGGGTTTACAAAATACTACGAAGGACTAATAAATAAAACTTCTTTTGCAAGCAAGTCCTTCCCATCTTTTGTAGAATTCCTTCTTGTCACTTTAAGCCCTTCATGTTTCATTCTTCTTGTTTTGTATCATCAAATCAATAATAGACCCAACAATCTTCCCCTATTTGTTGATGACAAAACAAACACCTTCTTGTACGAACTTCCTTAGACGAAGTAGAGAAATTGAGATAAAATCTCACCATGAATGAAACAATCTTGTCTTCCCCTTGATTCATGCAATGCCACTTCAGTATTTCTTCAAAATCTCTTCCCCTTTTTGTTATCAACAAATAGGGAACATATGCAAATAATGATCTTGACCACCACGAACCAATACCACACTTCTAATCAAAGCCTTCCAATGTTTCAAATTGCCCTCCATGAAGAACACCAAAATGCTTACTAAAAATGAATCCAAAACAATAGAAACTCCAACTAGTAGTAGTAGTAGTAATGATCAACAGTAGTAAAAATCAAACACTTCCCCTTGAGTGGTGCATGTAGATGGTTGAACATTTAATCAATAAGCTTCCCCTAAAATCAATATGTTTACCATCTCTTGAATCTTTAATTCTGTAGGCTCCTTGTAATGATCACATGTGAAGAAAACCAAATATAACGAATTTGATGAAGAAGTAGAACAACCCAAACTTGTGTCTTATGTCTTGTACTAACCACATGACTCCAAACTTATATGAAACACCAAATATAAGTAGACCGCAACCTCTTGACAAAATCCTCATCCTTTGTGAGACACTGAGCACTACAATGTAACTCCTTTAAGTGATAGCCAATGTGTGCATAGAGCATCATAAGAAAAATCTCACTCTTTGGCTAGATTTATCAAGTCTTTGTCACATCTTTAACGCACAAACAAGTTATCTCCAAAGTGTAACACCCACCTTGAGATATGATAAGAACACGCACCTGTGAAACTCAACTACAACATCAAATAAATGATAATCAATCTTCTTCGTAATCAATTAATCCAATAAACCAAATAACGAGCCTTTTGATCTTTTAAGAACATAACTCAAACTCTTCTTGTGTGTGTGTACCAAAATTCATGTGTGTGTAAAACCATCTCTAATCAATCATATGTACTTCCCCTCACTGCTCGTAAATTATGCATAGATATTGAACCATAAAACTCTTACATGCCTCCATAAATCACAGCAGTACTTTGCAATGAACAGTACTTTAAACATCCAACGAGTAGTACTTTCAATATAACGAGCAGTTCTTTGAAAACAATGGAGCAGTACTTTGAAATAAACGAGCAGCAGTACCTTGGAATAAACAGTACGTTGGAGAGAGCAGTACTTTGATATAAGTTACGGGCAGTATGTTGGAGCAGTATATTTAAAAACATACAAACAGCACTTTGAAAAATAAGCGGAGCAACACAAATAATCCATGAATGAACAGCAGCCAATTAAACAACCAATTCTTTATATGGACTTACAAAACCTTCTCACATTCGACAAACTTCACAGCTCCATATATTAAGTTTTCTTCACTGACCCACGACCAAGACTTCGAGGATATTCAATCAATAAATCAACCGTGTTGTTGTGTGATGCGCTATCAAAAGAATATTGCCACCGAGTTTATTTTTTAATTCACAGACCAATTGTAACATAACATCTTGAGCAACTCATGACCCATTAGCAAAACTCAACTGATCACTTAAGTAAAATTCTCCACCGTCCCACTATCTTTACAAATACGAGGTTTATGACTATGTGCATAAGACGAATTTACGTTCAACTATCATCAACCAATTAATATTCAACCCTCATCAGTAAACGACAACCCATAATCAGACCAATAGTTCTCTTTGACAACAAAAACCATCGATTAATTAAATCCAAAAATAAGACTAATGGACCACCGATTCACGTCTTTATGTGATTTCTCATTACCAATCACAAATAAATAAATAATAACAGCCACAATAAAACAAACACGAATCGTGATCTTTTAATGCAGAAGACGACAAGCAGTTGCACAATACGAATTAATTCAATTCGCACCGTAATAAAATATTGTACCACTTTCTTCACCAACATATTAATAAAAATCAGTACGAGAAGAATTAATTCCAATACATGACAAACTAATATGAGGATACCATGTATCATGTCGCTCCAAATCTTAAAAAATAAAATAAACGATTACCTTTTATTCAAAATCTCTTCTTCGACAGTAAACCTTGTAGAATCCTAGATATCACGAGCTAACCTAGCTCTTGATACCAATTGTGAAGATCGTTGTAGCTCTTAGACGAGGTCTAATATTATATCTAGGAACGCATAATAATGAAGGCGGAATATTCAAACATAGAATCAATCATTATTATGAACAAAGTTTTTTCATTCATAATCTCTAACACTAATAAACAAATTAACATGTTCTACCTTGATCAAGTAGAACATGCTCTCTAAACTAATAAACCACTAACCCTAGACGTTTTCCCTACGTCTAGGTTACACACACACCTTTACTAGACGTCTACATTGTGAAGACTTAATAAAAACCTATACCCTTGATCTCTTTATATAGAGAGATGTTAGGGTTTACAAAATACTACGAAGGACTAATAAATAAAACTTCTTTTGCAAGCAAGTCCTTCCCATCTTTTGTAGAATTCCTTCTTGTCACTTTAAGCCCTTCATGTTTCATTCTTCTTGTTTTGTATCATCAACTCAATAATAGACCCAACAATTGTTGGGGTATAGAAGATCAAAGTGCTGCTGAAGACTAAAGTGTTGCTAAAGTGTTTAAAGTCAAAGTACTGTTTGTGATCAAAGTACTGCTCGTTGATAAAGTCAAAGTACTGCTTGAAGATAAAGACTGAAGATTAGATTAGGAATATTATGTATAATCTAGAATATTCTAAAGTTAGAGTTTGTATACTTGTCGTTCAAGTATTGTAAAGCGACTAGGGTATTCCTTGTGCCAATAAAAGGATCCCTAAGTCATTATTAGAGATACGAATATAAGAATACGATATTAGAGATATTTAGGGTTGTTTGTGAATCTGTACAATTAGCAGGTTCAAAGTTTGGTTAATATAAAGTGTTGAAGTTGTTATAATTCTTCTTAGCTTTGTTAAGTAATTCCGCATACTTAATAGAGTAATTCAGTGTTTCATCATTAGTAGTTTTGGATTTATCCAAAACTGCTAAACCTTAGACAAGCTATAATAAAGTAGTTTGGTCAGAGTATAACGATCCAACAAGTGGTATCAGAGCTTGTGTGGAAACTCTGATTAAGAAGAAACTCTAAACCCTAAACCAAGTCGATTTTCTAAACAAACCCTACAAGATGTCTCAACCTGAACCTACACCTATGCCATCCATCACCACTGTTAGAATTCCTATAGTCAAGATGGGAGAATATGATCTCTAGAGCATGAAGATGAGGCAGTACATTGCTATTACTGACTCTGCACTTTGGGATATCATTGTCAATGGCAATCAAGTTATAGAAGAACCTGTAGTCGTTCCTGGACAGCCTAAACCACCTCAACAACAACTCTCTGCAACTGTAAAGAGGAATCAAGACAAAGCTCTCAACATACTGTTGTCTGCTATCCCTGATGGCCACCTGTTGAAGTTTCATAATGCTAAGGATGTTAAACAACTGTGGGCTGCTATCAAAACAAGATTTGGAGGTAATGATGCTTCCAAGAAGATGCACAGAAGTTTGCTGAAGCAGCAGTTTGAAACCTTTGTTGTTGGAGAAAGAGAAGGACTTGATGCTGCCAATGAGAGATTTCAAAATCTTCTCAGTATGCTAGAGATACATGGTGTAGAAGTCTCTACTGAAGATGCAAACTTGAAGTTCTTAAGGAGTTTGCCATCTATCTGGCATATAATTGCTACTATGATCAGAGGTCAACCTGATTTGGCTACTATGGATTTTGATGATTTATACAATAACTTGAAGGTGTATGAGCATGAGATGAATGGTAAATCAGGTTCATCAACCAACAGTATTGCTTTTTGTCTTCTGCCAAGACAAGCAGTACTTCCACTAAAAGTACTACTTACCCAGTTCAAAGTACTGTTGCTGATGTTTACTCAACTGTGTCCACTACCACTTCACAACCCTCAAACAACATCAATTGTGATGATGTTGTGTGCTCATTCTTTGCTCAACAAGCCACTTTACCTGTTACCTATGAAGAAGATCTACTGCAGATTGAAGAAGATGATCTAGAAGAAATTGACATCAGCTGGCAAGTTGCTATGATTACTGCTAGGATCAAGAAGTTCATGAAGAAAACAGGAAGAGGGATTGATTTCAAGGCCAAACAAGGTATTGCATTTGACAAGTCTAAGATTGAATGCTTTAGCTGTCAAAAGACTGGTCACTATGCAAGGGAATGTAAGTTTGCCAAGTATCAAGCAAACAAGATGATAGAAAAACCCAAGGTTGAACTCAAGGAGCTTCCTGAACCAAAATCAAAAGCATTTGTGGCTCAAGAAAACTTATCAGAGGTTGACTAGAGTACTGAATTTTATGAGGAATCAGTTACTCTCTCTATTGTTGCAATGAAGGAATATGATTGGAGCACAGCTTTTGATGAGGAACCAGGATGTACTACTTTGGATTCCACTGAAGATCTTGGAGGCTTTGAATGGAGCATGGTAAATGAAGATGCACCTGTCCTGCTGGCTTTGGTTGCTGCTGCACCTACTTCATCTACTGCTACTGAGGTATGCTCTAAGTGCTAAAAAAAAACTAAGACTAAAAAAAAACTAGCTTACAAATGAGGCTAAGGGGAGGTATTTAAGGGAGTAAGGAAGCTTCCCTTTTTTACATCGTGTACGGTTTAGCCCCTATACTTTGATATCTCATGAAAGCTACACATAAACTTCTATTACAACGCTACTAAATGTTCTAACAATTAAACGTAAGTCCTTGTAACTTGAGGTAGCGTGTTGACGTGCTTTCCAAAGGTCTTTGAAGACTTAAAAGTGATCACTTGCTCGAATTTGTGAAGCTTATCTTGATATTTAACTTTGAATTTCGATTAAGCGTCTCTTTTATTTTCTTGAGCCTTTAAGAAATAAATTCGTCGTCACGGGCTTTTCTTAGGCAAATTTCATTTTTGGCTTCACTTTAAGACTCTTTTCCACATCTCGTGCTCGTTTAGGGCTTTTTGGTTGATTTTAATGTCGTTTTTGCAATATCCTTTCCTGCACAGTCACGAACACAAAAACACGATATCTTTGGCGTTTAAGTTAGTTTTTGGTCTTTTAGGGTCTGAAAATGGTGAATAAAAGGTATGTGAATAAGCACATACCAGTGTGATATCTGTGGAGTTTGTAAAAACTCAACTGAATTTAGCCGACCATTTAACCAAAGGGTTAGCAAGAGATCTCGTACACAAGGCGGCTATTGGGATGGGTTTAAAGTCTATCTAATTAAATCCTTGTATCAAGATACCCAATTCCCATCTAACGTAATGTTAAATGCTGAATTCAATGAGGAAAGCTTGATATCTTTGGATTGGAACACATAATTACATCATCCCACGGTATGTGTTCAGAACTGCAAGATAAAGGAGGTTGAAATAATATTTCTTAATGGTTTTTTGACAAATTGCATGTGCAGGTGCAAGAGTAAGAAACCACCTATATAAGCATGAAGTTTAGCTGCTTCAAGAAGCTTGGGACTTGGCTTTGATATGCTTATTGAAGGATAGGACACAAGCTAGTAAAACATAGTGTCAAGTGGAACATGTGAATGTGTAAACTGTTGTGTATATTATCTTCATGTATTCACTATGAATAGAAAGAGTTCAATCCTTTAGTGACACTCTGATATTCGAATATTTGGAATGCTAATGTACTAATGTGAAATTCAATCGTC
>LBNU01026006.1:7618-78845 GCA_014162995.1 Artemisia annua
CAACAGACATTACCAAGAAATCAATGGATTAGACGTCATACCAGATTAGAGCAACCGTCCCGTAGGCTTGTGGAAAAAATTTTCACCATAAGGCGGAAACAAAGAAATGGGGTCCTGGACATTTTGATGGGTGATATCGTGTTTTTCAAGTTTCCTGTATCCGCTAACGGTCACCAAGGCTTATGATCGTAGATAATTAACATCCTTTAGCATGAAGTGGTTACAAGTAGATAGCTAATGTTAATAATGAGGAAGAGATGGTTGATATAATTTAGCCATTGAAATGATTAATTGAATAGAAAAAAAAATTTAAATATAAACCAAAGTTTTAATGAAAGCTTGGTTGGGTGATCCATCTATCTTACTATCTATTTATATAGCACTAAAGATTTGGTTGCTTGCTTTAATTTGTAACATTTGGAATTGGAAATATGACATGACTCTTTTAGTGAAGGTTTATTATTGTACTTTATTACCATTCAGGGAATAAATTAGGGTTATATATCCCATTTAACCTTGTTAATTGCATATTTGACCCAATGAAAGTTTCAAATAAAAATACGAGGCAGGAGAACCCGTGCTATGCACGGCTGGAGATACTAATTGTTAATCGTGTATTCTTTCTGTATAGTTTTTTGGACGAGTGTATAACTTAAGGTATTGTTTGGTATGTTGCTGTGAAACGTTTTTGACTTTCTTGTATAAAAATTTAAAAATGTTTGATGTGTTTTGGTTTGTGGTGATTGTATTTTATAAATGAGCCTTTTGGTTATTAAGTTGTTGAATGTCTTTATTTCTTTTTGCCTATTACTTATTTGCATTGATTAAAAAAAAGAGCTTTGTTTATTTTGGTCTATTACTTACCATACAATATTGTCCATTAGATGGTTTTTGCATGGTATATGAAGCACAGGGGTCTATCTAAATTGGTCAATAAGTTTTAATGTGCGTTAAATTATTTTCTTTATTAAGTTTGTAAGTTAAGTTTGTATGATAGTATATTATATATATATTATAGTTAATTATAATGTATATATATATATATTATATATATATATATATATATTGTATTATAATATATTATATATACATATATATATTAATTAATATTAGTTATATATTATATTTTATATATATAAACACATATATTAAATATACATATAATATATATATATATAATACTGTACTATATATAAGTACTATGTATATATATATATGTATATGTTATATAACATATAATATATGTATATTATGAATTGTATATATATATATATAGATATATAGATAGGTATAACTAGTATAGTATATAATGTATATATATATATAGTAATTATAATAGGTATATATGTATATTATAATATATATAATAATCATAGTATATATACTACTATAGTCTACTTATATTACACAAACTTTAACTTACAAACTTAATAAAGAAAATATTTAACGCACATTAAACTATGACCAATTAGATAGACCCCGTGTGCTTCATATTACCATGCAAAAACCATCTAATGGACAAGTATTGTATGGCTAAGTAATAGACCAAAATAAACAAAACCACTTTTTTTATCATGCAAATAAGTAATAGGCAAAAAGAAATAAAGACATCACAACTTAATAACCAAAAGGCCATTTATAAAATACAACACCACAAACCAAAACAACATCAAACATTTTTAAATTTTTATACAAGAAAGTCAAAACGTTTCACACAACATACCAAACAATACTTAAGTATACACTCGCCAATATACAGAAAGAATACACGATTAACAATTAGATTCTCAGCCCGTGCATAGCACGGGTTCTGCCTGCCTCGTATTTGTTATTTGAAACTTTCATTGGGTAAATATGCAATTAACAAGGTTTAAATGGGGATATATACAATTTTCCCTGATGGTAATAAAGTAAATTAATAAACCTTCACTAAAAGAGTCATGTCATATTCCAATTTCCAAATGTACAAATTAAAGCAAGCAACCAATCTTTATTGCCTATATAAATAGATAGAAGATAGATGGATCACCCAACCAAGCTTTCATTAAAACTTGGTTAATTAAATTTTTTTTTTCTATTCAATTAATCATTCAATGGCTAAATTATCAACCATCGTTCTCATTATAACATTGCTATCTACTTGTAACACTTATGCTAAAGGATGTTATACGACGATCATAAGCTTTGGTGACTCGTTAGCGGATACAGGAAACTTGAAACAACAATTCACCCATTCAAATGTCCAGGCACCCCATTTCTTGTTTCCGCCTTATGGTGAAAATTTTTTCCACAAGCCTACGGGACGTTGCTCTAATGGTCGTCTAATCATTGATTTTCTTGGTAATGCGTTTAAAAATACGTTTATTGACAAGTAACCCTTTATTTACTATACTGAATGTGTTTTTTTTCTTTTTGGAAGCTGAGAGTCTGGGGCTGCCGTTGATACCACCATCTCAAGGTAGCAACACAAGTATGGTTACGGAATTGGGACAAGGAGTGAATTACGCAGTGGCTGGTGCAACAGCTTTGGATTCGTCATTTCATGAAGCGAGAGGAGTTGTGAATACTATGACGAATGCATCTTTGGGAGTTCAGTTGGGGTGGTTCAAAGAATCGTTGCCCTCTATTTGCTCAACGGTTTCAGGTAACCCGCATGCACCTATATACTATACATACTTATCTTTAAAAAGTTACATGTATACAAATTACATAAAGTAAATTACCACGTATTAGTAGTTGGTTAGATAAATTTCTTCCGATGTTCACATAATAATAATAATAATAATAATAATAATAATAATAATAATAATAATAATAATAATAATAATAATAATAATAATAATAATAATAATAATAATAATAATAATAATAATAATAATAATAATAATAATAATAATAATAATAATAATAATAATAATAATAATAAATAAATTTCTTCCAATTTCTTCACACATATACTTTTATTTCTTGAAGAAATAAAATTCTAGCTCCTATAGAAACAGCATTAATGAAAGTTACAAGATATTATTGATATTTGACTGATTAATCTTGGTAGATTAAGTGATTACAGTAATAATATATCATCTATAAAATTCTTACATATATGTACTCCTAGTAAATACTACTAGGAATGACAAGATGAGGATGTTCACATCTCTCTATTGTCATGGGTATGAAGTAAATGAGAAGAAATGGACTAGACACTAGATAGTTCGATGGATGTAATAGTTAGAAATTCAGATAACAAATACCCTAAAATAATAAAAGAAGATAATTTGTAGTCATTAACTATTTCGTTTTTTGTTTTAGATATCGTGTTTGTATACTAATATGATTAAAGGTCAGCTTAACGTATAGTATGAAGTATCTAACCTAACCATACAGAAAGCGTGTATGTTTTGTTTTCTAGTTTTTGTTACTAGTTGTTATTCCTATATATGGTTTGTGCTCCTTTTTTTCGTAGCTTTATTTTCCTTCTACTGATTTACCAATGTTATTGTCTATATTCAGACAAAAAGTGTTGACAGTCTTTATTATCGAGTATCGTTATTTTTATATAGCGTTTTGCTAATATTTGGTCACGCAAACACATGTTATTGTATACTCCGTATTAATTAAACACATCATATAAGAAGAGATGTATTGAAAAAAAACATTAATTAAAGTTATAAATGCTTTAACTAAAAAAAATCTTTTGATTTGATTAGCTTAAACTTTTATTTTGAATACATCATGTTTTTTCTTAACGGCGAAATTTTATTAAGAAAAGCCAAGCGAGGAGCCAAGCGCAATGAAAACGCTACAAAAGAATACAAACAAACAGGCCAAAGAAACATCCCGATACACTCAAGCACCAATCACCATACTCCAAACACCAAGAAAAACTTATGAAAATACAGACATCGGGTTGCAGCACCGGTCATGTACTCGATCCTTCATATATTTTACATATATTAAGGTTTTGGTGCATTTGGAATTGAAACTTGTAAATAAGTGTTAATGTTATTCTATTATAAGTATGAGAAGTGATAGGATCACAAAAGAAGATTCACAAAAAGCTCCCACAAAAGGATGTGGCAGAAAATGATTGGTTAAATAAGAGATAGGAGAGAGAAAGCACACCAATGAGCCACTGACACATCAGCTTGTGGAGCTTTTTGTGAAAACTTTTTTGTGATCCTATCACTTCTCTATAATTATATAAATTTTTTACGTTATTGTGCAAGCATTATATTTGTTTTTAAAAGTTCTTTACATAACTAATTGTTGACATTTTCTAAAACAGAATCTTCATATTAACAAATAAGAGTAAGTTACAGCTTTTAAATTTAATATTCATGCCTTTCAGAAGACGTGGTATCCTGTTAACTATTCAGTTACTTCTAAACAAAACACTAATGCATACTACATTTAATATATATCACTTTGATGAAAGACTTGGAGTATATCAAGTCTTTCTAAGAAGCTTTTCAAAAAGCTTTTCATGCAATGCAAAAAAAGCCTTTCAAAAGACTTATCTAAATAGTGAAAAGCTATTCTAGTTTTTGCCATTGTGGATGCTCTAATAGAGTTATACAAATCTTATAATGGATCGACTTCTAATAGTGAAGTAGATAATTAAATGAGTTGTTAAAGAGGTGAGAGAAGTTGAGTGATGTAGGGGTGTTCTTCGGTTCAATTTTCGGGTTATTCGGTTCGGTTAGTTCGGTTAAAAATTTTTTTTAGGGTCAAACCATGAACCAAACCAAACCGAATTCAAATTCGGTTTTCGGTTCGGTTTGATTGAATTCTAGTTCGGTTTGGTTCGGTTCGGTTTTTGGTTTAATCCGAATTACACACTTTATTTTAAAAAAAAAAAGAAAAATATACAAATATATTTAGCCTAAAAAGTTATTTCAAACATAAAAAAAGAAAAATATAAATATAACATTTTATTGATTTTTTATATATATAAATATATAAAAAATATATGAATTTATATTAATTCAGTTTTCGGTTCGGTTTTCGGTTTTGATTACCAAAACCATATCCAAACCGAGAACCGAATTAAAAGTTCGGTTTGGTTCGCTTTTGGCAAATTCGGTTCGGTTATTAGTTCGGTTCGGTTATTTTCGGGTCGGTTCGGTTTTGGTTTTCGGTTNAACACATGTTATTGTATACTCCGTATTAATTAAACACATCATATAAGAAGAGATGTATTGAAAAAAAACATTAATTAAAGTTATAAATGCTTTAACTAAAAAAAATCTTTTGATTTGATTAGCTTAAACTTTTATTTTGAATACATCATGTTTTTTCTTAACGGCGAAATTTTATTAAGAAAAGCCAAGCGAGGAGCCAAGCGCAATGAAAACGCTACAAAAGAATACAAACAAACAGGCCAAAGAAACATCCCGATACACTCAAGCACCAATCACCATACTCCAAACACCAAGAAAAACTTATGAAAATACAGACATCGGGTTGCAGCACCGGTCATGTACTCGATCCTTCATATATTTTACATATATTAAGGTTTTGGTGCATTTGGAATTGAAACATGTAAATAAGTGTTAATGTTATTCTATTATAAGTATGAGAAGTGATAGGATCACAAAAGAAGATTCACAAAAAGCTCCCACAAAAGGATGTGGCAGAAAATGATTGGTTAAATAAGAGATAGGAGAGAGAAAGCACACCAATGAGCCACTGACACATCAGCTAGTGGAGCTTTTTGTGAAAACTTTTTTGTGATCCTATCACTTCTCTATAATTATATAAATTTTTTACGTTATTGTGCAAGCATTATATTTGTTTTTAAAAGTTCTTTACATAACTAATTGTTGACATTTTCTAAAACAGAATCTTCATATTAACAAATAAGAGTAAGTTACAGCTTTTAAATTTAATATTCATGCCTTTCAGAAGACGTGGTATCCTGTTAACTATTCAGTTACTTCTAAACAAAACACTAATAGAGTTATACAAATCTTATAATGGATCGACTTCTAATAGTGAAGTAGATAATTAAATGAGTTGTTAAAGAGGTGAGAGAAGTTGAGTGATGTAGGGGTTTTCTTCGGTTCGATTTTCGGGTTATTAGGTTAATTCGGTTCGGTTAGTTTGGTTAAAAGTTTTTTTAGGGTCAAACCATGAACCAAACCAAACCGAATTCAAATTCGGTTTTCGGTTCGGTTTGATTGAATTCTAGTTCGGTTTGGTTCGGTTCGGTTTTTGGTTTAATCCGAATTACACACTTTATTTAAAAAAAAAAAGAAAAATATACAAATATATTTAGCCTAAAAAGTTATTTCAAACATAAAAAAAGAAAAATATAAATATAACATTTTATTGATTTTTTATATATATAAATATATAAAAAATATATGAATTTATATTAATTCAGTTTTCGGTTCGGTTTTCGGTTTTGATTACCAAAACCATATCCAAACCGAGAACCGAATTAAAAGTTCGGTTTGGTTCGCTTTTGGCAAATTCGGTTCGGTTATTAGTTCGGTTCGGTTATTTTCGGGTCGGTTCGGTTTTGGTTTTCGGTTTATATGGATTTTTCGGTTTTTCTGCTCACCCCTAGAGTGATGGTCACATGGACCGAACACCAAATATATTGCTGCAATATATTTCTGGGGTTGCAATTTCTTACTTGACACGAAATCTGACTTGAGATTGACACCAAAAATAACAGGTTTGAATTAAGTTTAAATAAGTTTTGGGTCATGTTCAGGTCGATTTATCTAACCCGTTTATTAACTGGTATAGGTTAACGGGTCAACCCCTATCCTGTTTAAGATTCTTTCCAAAAAAAAAAAAAAAAAAAACTATATATACCTCAATATACGGGTTAAAAAGGTCGACCCACGAACTCGTTTAACCCGTATAATGTGTCAACTTGTTTAGATAAACGGGTTAAATGAGTCAACCCGAAACTCATTTAAACTATTCNAAAAAAAAAAAAAAAAAAACTTTATATACCTCAATATACGGGTTAAAAAGGTCGACCCACGAACTCGTTTAACCCGTGTAATGTGTCAACTTGTTTAGATAAACGGATTAAATGAGTCAACCCGAAACTCATTTAAACTATTCAATCCGAGTAACATATTAACCCGCCAAAGTTTATAGTTTTACACAAATGGTAAAGCAACAAGTACGATGATAATAGTCAATGCTTCAGATCACTTATTTATTTATATTACTGAATTTTGGTAACTTTTTAATTCAATACGACCATTTTGATTTATCAAATAGTTAACTGAAAGTCAATCAGGATGATCTACAAAATTTTGTACTATACTCGTAAATATAACATGTAATGTAACGACTACGTGGTGACCCATCCAACTACTTTCTCAACTAGAAACGCTATCTTTTAACTATTGCTTTCGAAAGCACATATGTATGATTACAATAGAACATGTTCTGTCCTAGTAAGCATCTGAAGATGGTGACTTTTTATGTCAACCACACATATTATGGAGCAATTAATTTCACTAGTTAATAAGCCTGAAAAATGAGTTGAAGCCTTTATTAAAGTACTCCGTAGTAAAAAAATAATTAATTGGATAATTTATGACACTCCTAGGTGGAGCTCGCAGGTCATGCAAAGTAGGTTGTGTTGTTATAAGTTGTTACCTAGTACTACTTCCTTCGACTCGTTGTTATTTAAGATCATACTAAAATCGTAACCTATCATTTCGTTCATTTCAACAGAGAGAGATAGCCGTTCATTTAAAAAAACAAAGAGGTGGTGTAACTGTAGAATCATTAGCATCTTGCTGATTTTTAATAAAAATTCGCCCTATCATTTTGCTATTTGTTAATATAAAAAAAAATGATACATTCTCTTAGGGGCGTTTGGTTCGCCTTTTTTTGGTGGTTTTTGTTGGTTTGTATTTCGTTAGTTTTTAAAGACGGTGTTTGGTTGGTCGGTCAACCGGGTTTTAAATGCGTTGACCAAAAAAATGAGGGTATAAGATATCACTCATTGAGGGGTGTTTTCGGTGGTTTTCATGGTTTGGATTTTTTATTTTATTTTTTTATTTATTTATTTTCTTTTAATCTGATTTTTTTTTTAAATTTTTTTTTTTGAAAACTTTTTTTATAAACTTTTTTACAACCTTTTTTTTTAAACTTTTTTTATAAATTTTTTTTATAAACTTTTTTATAAATTTTTTATAAACCTTTTTTTTTATAGATTTTGTAATTTTTTTTTTTTTTTTTTTTTTAAATTTGATTTTTTTTCAACCAAACATGATTTCGAATTTTTAACCCCACCATTTGAAACACTTCCATGTTAAAAATACTCCAGATTTTTAAATCCACGTTTTTTAAAAAACTAAACCAAACGCCCCCTTAGGTGCCATTTGGTTGGGGTATTGGGGAGAATTCATGGTATTTGCATTTTAATTTCTCCCAAATATTGTGTTTGGTAACACAAATGGAGGAATTTAAAATTTCATGAATTGCCAAATGAAGAAAATTAAAATGGCTTCATAAAGTGAAGAATTTTCATTTACTTTGAAATTTTTTATATAAACTGTTTTTCTTATTGTTTTTTATAAATTTTTAAATATAATATTTATGATTTTTTTAAAAACTTTTTATTATAAAATTTTGTTATAAATTTTTTATAAACTTCTTTTTTATAAATTTTTTATAAACTTTTTTTATAAACTTTATTTATAAACTTTTTTTTATAAACTTTTTTTATAAATTTTTTATAAACTTTTTTTTATAAATTGTTTATAAACTTTTTATAAACTTTTTTCATAATTTTTTTTATAATTTTTTTATAAAATTTTTCTATAAATTTTTTATAAACTTTTTTTATAATTTTTTTTATAAACTTTTAAGTAGAATATTTATGAAATTTATGTTAAAAAAAATAAAATAAGTATTTATAAATTTTTGTCAACCAAACATGTGAAGATATTTTAAATTCCAGAATTTGAAATTCTCAAAAAATTAAATTTTCTAAAATTTAAAATTCCGAAATTTCAAATTCCCCAATCAAACGCCCCTTACAATATTATCCTACTAATCTTCCTACTTTTATATCATATCGCATGTGTAAATCCAGTAATTCTCTTTCATCTTGTTTTTTCTTGAAATTTCTCTTTCATTTTTTTCTTCAATAATTTTTCTATGTTGGTAGCAAGATTTTTTATTTTTTATTTTTTTTAAGAGAGGATAGCAAGATTATAGCAGGGTTGTCAACGAACACGAACGGAGCCTTGTTCATTTTCGTTCGTTCATTTTTAATCGGACAAATAAACAAACACAAACGCTTAAACGGATGAATTTTTTTGTTCATGTTCGTTTATTAAGAAAATGAGTTGTTCGTGTTCGTTTATTAAGACACTAACGAACGCTAAACGATCGAATATAAATGAATATAGACAAACAAACATAAACTTTATTAAATTATACACAATATAATTTTTTATAAGTGTAGTTTGTTTAAACAAAACAATTTTAAATTTATACAATTAAAAGATAAGGTATACGAACATAAATGAACATAAACGAACGTTAACGAACGCATAATTGAACGTTCACGAACAAAAACAAACGGACGTGACACTTGTTCATGTTCGTTCATTTAACTAAGTGAACGCAAAATATTGTTCATGTTCGTTCATTTAATAAATAAACGAATATAAACGAACGGTTTATGAAATGTTCGAGTTCGTTTATATCCTAATTAGTAGGAAGCTTTTGTAGCATTACTCGTTAATATAATAAGCTGAGTCATGGTCTTGGGACCACATTTTTGTACTACTCCCTTGAGCATCAAATTAATATAGTGGCAAATTCAATTGCAAAGTCAAAGGCATGGATAGTTTAACTATGTCATATGTCGACGAAGCAGAATGCAAGGTGGAAATACTCGTAATATAACAAGCTGAGTCATGGTCTCAGGACCACATTTTTGTACTACTCCCTTGAGCATCAAATTAATTATAGTGACAAATTCAATTGCTAGTAATGTCAAAGGCATGGATCGTTTAACTACGTCATATGTGGACTAAGCAAAATGCAAGGTGAAAACTACTTGATGCAATAACAGAAGAGTGGCGTGACTATGATTTTTGTTTAATAATGTTTAACTAAATTTTAAGTTATTACAGATTGTAAAAGCAAAATTGGACGTTCACTGATTCTCATGGGAGAGATCGGAGGAAATGATTACAATCATGCATTTTCTGCCGGAAAATTTATTGATGATGTTGAAGCATATGTTCCGTTTGTTATTAAGGCCATCATCTCAACTATCAATGTAAGTATGCATAGTTATAAACAGAATAGCGAGTTTATATTCCTTACTTTATTTCAGTCATGAATTAACGAATTATGTTAGCCAATTGTTTAACTTCATGGTCATTGTGGATATACAGGAACTTATTGATCTAGGTGGCGCAACATTTGTTGTACCAGGAAACTTACCAATTGGATGTTCTGCAGCTTATTTGACAATGTTTGACGGCTCTAATAAGGTGCAATATGATAATTCTACTGGCTGCATTATCCATCTAAACAAATTTGCCGAGTACCACAACACATTTCTACAAACAGAATTAAATCATATTCGAGAGCTTCATCCGGAAGTCAACATCATCTACGCTGACTACTACAATGCTGCCATGCAATGTTTTCATTCTCCAGACAAATATGGTACATAACATGTCAATTTTAAGATGCAAACTTATTGACCTTCGAGAGTGATGCGTATCTTGATTTATATTTATATTTAACTGCTCATGTACAAATCTTACATGATTTTTTATTATTGTAGGATTCACAAATGGAGCTCTAAAGGCATGTTGCGGAGGTGAAGGACCTTTTAACTACAACCTATCTGTAGCATGCGCAGATCCATCATCCACTTCATGTGATGAACCAGATACATATTTTAATTGGGATGGATTGCATTTGACAGAAGCAGCATATAGAGTTATTTTCAAGAGCTTATTTGAAGGATCATATACAACTCCTCAATTCAACTCATTGTGTCCTACTTCAAGGCTAAGCCAGGTACAAGAATTGTCGAGTTCAATATAAAGAACTTGTATAAACTTATGGATTCTCATTCAATCCTTAGATAACATGTAATTAAACATAGAAACTAGAATGTGATGTCTTGTAATCGATCAAGATATATATTGGTTGTAATACATATAATTAAACAATGTATTTTGATTTGTTCTCTTTATTATTTTTTGTAAAGGTTCTTTACCACGAGTGTAGTAGCTCAAACTTAAATAAGCTACTATCAATGTATTTCACAAAAAATAAAATAAATAAATATAAAATAAAAATAAAAATAAAACACGCTTATAAAAGTTTAGACTCTTAGGGGGTGTTTCTTTTTTTCTCTACACTAAGAGGCATGTGGGTCCACATCCATATGAGCCCCTTAATGGGGAGGGTAACATAATTTTTACCTTGTGATATAGACCAAACAATGGAAATAGTGGGTCCTATTAAAAAAATAAATACTACTATAAATTACTAGGTCCCACTATCTCTTCCCATATACGGAGTAGTAAAAAAGAAACACACCCTTAACCACATATAAAGCATAACGCCTAAAACTTCTAGCTGAAAGTAGTTTTAATTAGAGGCTCGTGCGTATACGAAGTCAAACATAAATCAATTTTAATGAATATCGTGTTTATATATGTTACAATCTCGTGCATACACAAGGTTTTTAGCATTAATGTTAAGTAAATTTCATAACAGTGCTAAAATGATTGTTCCATGTCAAAATTAAAATTCAGGGCTCGTGTATTCATCTACATATCTTAATACCACATGATTTAGCTGAATATTCATACCCCATACGTATATAGAGCTTTTAGTATTACAATCATTTTTGTTACTAAAAAGTTGTTCTTTCCAAAAGTTTAGAGTACATGAGTATTTGTTCAATTATAAAGTTATTAGAAATTATGGAAATTGGTATTTTACAGTTAAATCCATAAAGTCAAATTTAGGATTTGACTTGTAAATTTTATTAAAATCATAATATAAAATTATTTTACACTTAAATCTAAAAGAAAAATAAAAGAGTTCCTTATTGGTCTAATTGAATAGTGAGTCATTTCTTCATTTATTTTCACCATTTTTAAATATATCTTCTCTTTATATTTTTACCTCTCTAACCTCAGATCTAATGATCATCTATGTAGCCTTTCTTTTAGTGATTCTCTACGTTCCTTTTAAAAGGCGAGATCACGATGTTTTGCATAGAAGACTCGCAAGCTTAAAGAAAATGGTTGTTAGGCTTCATCATCATCACAAGATGACAGATTTGTCTCTTGTTGTTAGTTCCTCTCAAGTGTGTCATAGGTGTGTTGTGTTAGCTATTGGTGTTGGGATTAGTTCCTCCATTGTAAAGGAACTCGGTATCTAGCCTTGTACCGGATAAAGTGTAGGCAACGTAAGTTTGGTTCTACCTTGTGGAAGAACCCTGTATTTAGCTTTATACCGAAAAGAATGTAAGCAGCATTGTGAAGGATTCTCCGCCAAGATAAGGAGCTCGTGGTGTAGTGTTTACGAACTTTAGAGTTGGGTACTCGGAGAGTGGAGTAGGACAAGGAAGATAATTTTGTAACCGAACCACTATAAATACTTGTGTAATGGTTTTATCTTTCTTTCTCTAACTTTCTCTATACTTTATTCATATCTAACTATCAATATTGACATAAGTCGATCTAAAGTATTAAAACATAGTTTTTAATCGGTAAAACTATTCAACCTCCCTCCTATTTTTTAGTTTTCTACATCAATCAATGCTCTAAAGTTTTATAGTGATTTTTCATGCCTTTTAATTCAATCGCTAATCTGCCTTATCCGATTAAAGATTTCTTGAATGCTCACATGATTCAGATTAATATCTAGATTATAACTATTCACACACCACAAATTTCTAACATGCATGCATCATGATTTTCAGCGTATAGTCATTTGATTTAATTTTGAACTTTACATTTCGTTTATCTACTACTAAAATATTGAAATTGAAAAAGTATGTTGGATCAATAATATTGGCTCCAAAATATCAAGTATGTCGACCATATATTCACTGTAGAAGCCACTCTCAAGATATATGGTTGGTCCCATTGGCACGACAAATTAAGAAAAGGAAATTTCCAGGAAGATGAGGACGAAAAAAAATAAAGGAACCTTCGTGGAAATTGACTCCCTTTGAATTCGTGGACCATTTAAACAAAAAAAACGTATAAGTGTATTCGCATACTCACTTATGCCTACGTTTCACATAATACCACATTTGCCTTGTTTTGTGAGTGATGATGAATCTTACTCTAGTAATTGATTTTATAAAAACAAATTTGAAAACAAAGGATGCAATAACTAAACTTTGGACTATAAATTGGATAAGTTTGTAAGAAAATTACATTAGAGAGCTAGGTGCAGTGGCAACCTGATAATTATTATTGAGTTGGCACCTCAGTACATACCCAATAACACCACTATAACTAAAACACTCTTCTCTGCTATAAATGTTATAGGCACAAGTGGGTCCTGTAACACACCACAAAAAAATCAACAACGACTATTAATAGGCCGGCGAAAGGATGAACGACGAGCAAATAACGTGCACCTCAGTACAAAATGGCGGCGTCATTAGGCAAAATAAAGCCTTATGGCGTATTGTTCGCCAGTGCACCATGTCCTCTTAGATTTGAGTTTCTTACTTTTCTAAAATCAATAGCGTCAGGTTCAAGAAAGAATGGTAGTTTGATTTCTTACATTTTTAAGGGATAGGTGGAGATGCTCTGCTGGAAGTGAAATTAAGAATGGAACAAATAAAAAATAAAAAATTATATGAATGTATCATGAAAATGTTGTTTTAAATTATGAATATGAAATTTTAAGAAGGTTAACATGTTGTTTTTTTAACTTTATAAAACATGATATATATAACTTTGTAGGTTTTTAGTTTGCGGTTTGAAAAAAGTAAAATATGATCGGATTAGACTTTAAGATCTTCTGGTCAATATCGGGATCATATAAGATCTTAAGCTTGCTATATTCCTACAAAGAAAAAGGCGTACAAAATATAATATACGTGATTAGTTCAACATTTGAGGAAAACAAAATTGCTATTAATTTAGCAAAACTTCAAAAGTTTATTGATGGTTTATGTAAAACAGATTAAAATTAAAGAAGCTACCATGCATGATATGATTGATTTATGTTAAAAAGGTTGTGATAATCTGAATACATTCTATAGTGTTACAACCGTTTAAGCAACCAATAGTTCACATTTAATCTTAGACCGATAGTAATGGAACCACAATAAGACTACAAAGAACATCATTACATCAGAGCCAACTCAGTTTTCTTTCTTCTAGACCAAATACAGATCAAATGTTCATACTAAGAGAACCGCACTTACAACCAAAACCAAAAACATACCCCACAAAATTAAATTTAAAATAATAATAATAATAATAATAATAATAATAGTAATAATAATAATAATAATAATAATAATAATAATAATAATAATAATAATAATAATAATAATAATAATAATAATAATAAAATCTCTCACACACAAACCATCTCAATTCTTTCGGTCCGCTAACAGACTGAAAACTTTCATTTTTTTGATAAAGGACGCGTTTGGTATGGTGCTTGTAGAGGAGGGGACGCATCTTGAATGGGTAAACCGGCCATTTCATTTGGTCCCATTACCATTACGTTTAGTCTTATTGATGCTGTAAATAAAAATCTAAAGTGTCCAATAGCCTTTCATATGTGTACGTATGTATTGTTTTCATAAATATTTGAGTCCTCTCGTTTGTACACCATCTGACATAGTGGGTCGAATAAAACCAAAAGTAACAAAACAACAACAACGAAAGAACAATTTCTTGATAAGGTAAAGTTTGAAATAAATATTGTATGCTTTTTTTCTCTCACACACTGACACACACCCCCATCATCCTCTCTCTAGAAAACCAAACTCACGCCTGAAAAAAACCAAAATCCGGCAAAACGCCAAATCAAATCGCCATCTAAAGAACCATACTACCGCAGGAAACCAATTTTCTTTTGCCCTCAACACACGCATACATTACATATACACCGGAGATCTGAACCCGCAGCCCTGGATCTGCTACGTTCGAGCCGACAAAAATGTCTCAACCACCGGAAACGTCTTAACCACGTCCATCTAAACACGAGTAGTCAAACCACCACAGCCGCCGCACCTGATATCTTTAAATCCACCACCGCCGCCTTCATCTCCGGTCATATCACCACCACACGGCGCACTTTAGTTGGTTCGCCAAATTATTTTATTGTCTAGATCTCGTGTTATTATGTGGGGCCTTGAGAATATGTATCTTATTGTTTGGAAGGAGAAGTAAATGAAGATAAAGAATAAAGTAGATGAGAGTTTTTGAAGAGAGATGAAAGTAAAAAAAGCTGAGAAAGAATAAATGATTAATAATATTATTTTAATAAATGAAAAAAGCTGGGAAAGTATTAATATATACTGTATTTTGTACGAATTATAAATAAAATGAGTAAATATGTACGATGGTTGTGTATATACAAATAGATGGTGTGTAAATGCACAAACCCAAATATTTTCCTTAAAGCTATGGATTTAGATTCACAAGATTCTTTTATCGAAAAATACCTTGGGTTGTATTTTAGCAAGTCACATGTATATTTTACTTTGTTTGCTACTCAATAATATCAACTGCCTGACAAAATACCATATGTCATGTATCATGCAAGGGCATTCATGTAAGTTAACACACCAGTATAAATACATAGATGTAAGCAAAATGAATCAACAAAAACTATCATATCCCCTAAAGAGCCATTCAGAGCTCGCTACGTACTCTTTAATGGCCAATCATTTTTCATCAAGCTATTCCAACTTTACAATATTCATTGTAATTTTTCAACTATTGTGCACTTACAGCTTGTTTGCAAATGGATGTTACACCTCAATCATCAGTTTTGGAGACTCCTTAGCCGATACTGGCAATCTTAAACGACTTGCCTCAACGCCAGAAGAGCATTCGCTCCATTTCTTTTACCCTCCGTATGGTGAAAGCTTTTTTCATATGCCCACTGGTCGTTGCTCCAATGGTCGCCTCATCATTGATTTCATTGGTAACCTCTTACCCCGGAGTATTTTTTTACATAAGTGTTCGTGCAGTTTATTTATGAGCAGTGATTGGGATGCCTAAAAGTTGTGCCTAAATTCATGCCTAAGCATATGTGGCATCATCCTGATGTCTGCAATTAGGGACTCACTTTTTCACAAAACATCAGGATCATGGCACATATGTTTAAGCATGAGTTTAGACACACAAATTAGGTCTCCCTATCATTTTCCTTTATTTTATTGGCTTGTTTTGTCCCCAACATATATTGCATAGAAGAACAAATTGTTTTAGGTTTCTAAGGATCATTGTATTTTAATCATGGTGTTTCATACGGATCTAAGAGATTAGAGATTGTGGTTTACAAAGTGGGTTATTCTTTTATGGGCCACATATTTTAAGACTTTTGTACAGAAAAAGAATCAAACAATTAGTCGCGGAGCCTACCTTTTTCGAACTTTTTGTACAATATAGAAGAATTATTCATTTTTAACGGCAATTATGTAATTGCCGTTTATAAGAACCACGAATAAATGTTATCTCGTAGTCTAAAGCTGCATTTAACATGTAAGAAATGCTTTTTTGTTTTTTTTTTTTTTTTTTAATGTGAAGCTGAGAGTATCAGGCTTCCGTTGGTACATCCGTTTGTGGGTGTCAAAGGGAGGCACATGTTGGAACTGCGAAGAGGAGTAAACTATGCGGTGGCAGGTGCAACTGCATTAGATTCTGCATTTCATGCCGCCAGAGGGGTTAATAATCCTATGACAAATTCATCTTTACAAGTTCAACTGGGTTGGTTCAAACATTCATTGCAATCTCTTTGCGCTAATGTTCCAGGTAACAAATTCAAGTTTACATACATATAGCCATGGATAACATGATCTGACTACCGGACGTCTTATTCATAAAAGGCGTGTCACAAATACAAACTTTTTAAGTAATTTTTCAAATATAATCAGGCATAAAGTAGAGTGTTAAACTGCTATCTGCCTGATTTTTGTTTCGAATGGATACCAGGCTCTTGGGCTCTTGTCTTTTACGCTTCTCGTATAACCTGCAATCTCATTATTAAGCAGGATGACTTTTAGGCTACCCCAATAACAACCCTCAGCGACCTTCATTTTCTTGTCACATCAGATTTCTCTCTCCTTCAACCTACAACCGACCTTTTAGGCACAATAAAACAACCTACACCGCAAAAAACATGCCCCACAAAAATAACATTTTAATTAATTAAAACACACACATAACACAAATAGCTTTGGTGACCGATTGTCCCAATCGGTTGGGACCTCAACCCACTTCCCATTCAACCGACACCAACCCCCCATCTCCACAACAAGGGCAACCCACTCCAACCCAGTCGGTTGAGGTATTATTGCGGGCAGCCTTAAAATTTTAATATAGATCTCTAAGGAACAAAAACTTATCTAGGAAAATTAAACAAGCCTAATTAGTACTTAATTTTGAACACTTGCTGTTCAAGGCCCTTCTAAATGATTTTCTGGCATTTTAACGCATGTTTACATACATTGTTATTACTCGTGTTATTTTTTATCACGGGTCGCTGATGACAGAGAATGGTTATTCTCAATTGGTTGGCATTATTTGAAATCTCTGTTTAACAATACTTCAGCTCCAATTTTAACCATCTGAACCTGGAATAATTCTTCTTTCTCTATAATTTGTACACATTAATTAAAATGAAGGATTCCAAGTTTGATTTTCGTAGCAACTTGAATTTGTTTTCCTCGACCGAACAATTATCCGTCTAGGTTGTCTCTTTATAGAATTATATGTCTAAGATGATTAAATACTATATAAATTTTTGTTCTTGTCAATATTAACTTTTTTTGTCACTGTATATTATGGATCAATGATTTATAAACATAAACATAAATTCTTGTAGAATGCAGACATAGGATTGGAAATTCTTTGATTCTCATGGGTGAGATTGGAGGAAACGATTACAATCATGCTTTGATTGCTGGAAAATCAATCGATGAAGTTAAAACATATGTTCCGCTTGTCATTGAAGCCATTGTCTCCACGGTTAATGTAAGAACAATCATTAAAAGATATGTTTTGTTATTTCAGCTTACGGGAGTTGCTTAACATATTAGTTATGTTGGAAATGCAGGAACTTATTGAGCTAGGAGCAAAGACGCTACTTATACCAGGAAACTTGCCAATTGGATGCTCTCCAGTGTATTTAACAAAATATTACGGCTCTGATATGGCGGACTATGATAATTCAACCGGATGCCTAATTCAATTAAATAAGTTTTCTGAGCACCACAATGAACTTCTCCAAACAAAATTAAATGAAATTCGAGAAATTCATCCTGAAGTTAACATCATCTATGGTGACTACTACAATGCTGCCATGCAATTTTTTCGCTCTCCAAACAAATACGGTACATAAGATAATCAGTTCTTGAACAAAGAGAAATAACATTACATGCCCTCATGTATCCTTACACTATTTTTATATGTTTTAGGATTTACTAATGGAGCTTTGAAGGCATGTTGTGGAGGTGGAGGACCGTTTAACTACAATTCTTCAATACCATGTGCAGACCCGTCATCAACTGTATGTACTCGGCCAGATACTTACGCTAACTGGGATGGATTGCACTTAACAGAAGCAGCATATAGAATTATATACATGAGTTTATTTCAAGGTCCATACACTATGCCTCAGTTCAACTCCATGTGTCCTATTTCAAGGATGCACGAGATACACGGAATATCAAGCTCCATGTAAGTGTAAGTGGTGGATAATTTATTGATTTGTAGTCGATCCCTGAATATATTCAAGTAAGCAAGCATCCAAAGAGATGTTATGGAATCAATTAAAACTTCATATGATTGGTGTTATCATTTATGTGTATAAACATTGTATTTTTAAGATATTTGCCAAATAGTTTGTACAATAATTATTTCCCTAAACTTATTGTTGCATTGAATTCTTACATGTTTTTAGAATATTATAGGTCGGATTAACTTGGTTGTGTTTGTTTGTAAAACGAGATTATTTTGGGTGATAACCCATTCTTAACAACATATGGATATGTTGTAGACGTGGATCACTTTGTCAGAACCTTGTAAGGCCATATTTTGTCCTACTCCTTGATCTCACCTGCTTGCAAAAGTTCAAAGACCATGAGACCTGACGTGATCCACCTGATTAAGTATAATGATGATCTTAGAGCACCCTACGTAGATATGTCCAGCTATTTTTTATTCCTTGAAACTAACTACAAAATGAAATCATATCTAAATGATCGAGATCATTACTTCACAAGATCCTGAGAACGGGCACAAACTGTGAAACTGGCAATGTGGCATTCCATGCCATTAATTTATTTTTCGACATAAGTTTATAAGCAGACATGTTGGGGGTCTCGAATTGTAAGGAGCCACAAAGCTAGCTCGCTCACAAACAAGGAAATGTAAATACTCATGTAATTATTCTTATGATGAGTGCAGCCACTTTAAAACAAAAGTCAAAGCAGAAAAAATAACATGTCCTAGGAATATAAAGAAAACTGACAATCCTCAAAGCACTAATATGTAATTTAATTTCGCGGATAGTGAATTGTCGAATCATGGTGGTCTGCTAGCTAGCTAGTAGGCGATAAATTGTGGTATTTATTCAAAGCAATAATGTATGATGTACATAGGCAAATAAAAGGCGCAACATCTGTTAGAATTTATGTACAATAACAATCATATGAATAAATTAAATCAAGTAGTCACATATGCGGAAGCGTAGGATCACATAACATATAAAAGATTAACTAAAACATAAACAAAAGACGTACCTTTGATTCTAGCAAGAACAAGAATCAAACTTCAATAACCTTGAACAATTGGATGAACCCTAATTAGGGTTTATAAGGATCAATGAATAATCCCTTACCGTTTTGTTATTCGATCCAAGATAATTACTATAGTGAGTAATTACCACGTTCTTGTACACACGAATTAATAAGGAATTAATACGAATGCTAGTTCAAGAAAAAACAATTATTTTTGTTTGCACAAAAATCAACTAAACCCTAGAGAGGGTGTTGGCCGATCGGTTTCACAAAAGGAGAAAAACCAAAACTTAGGGTTATGTGTACAAGAGCAATGAACAAAAGACCATAAGGTTTGTTTATATAGTGTTTAAAAATCTTGGAGGACAAGCTAGGGCAAGGGGATCCCCCTTCCCTTTGGTGGCCAGTTTTAGAACCCAAAAGGGGGTTCTAGACCCTTCTTGACTTTCCAAATTTCTTATACACATTTTTTCCTTTTATGCGACTAACGGTCGTTAAGTACTAACGACCGTTAAGTACTAATTGTGTTTAAATAATTAAATATATAACTTTTTATATATATTAATTATTACATATTAATTCTTATTCGTAACGTGTGCAATCCCGTGATCTCGGGTTCGATACTAGACATATACATATTAATATTTATTCACAAACTCTAACAACATCCGTTAAACTTCCCCAAGGATGATATCGATTCCAATGATACTCCTTTTTTTAGCAGCTTTTTCACTAAAATAAAACCAGCAAGATTACAAACAGATCAGACAACTTATAGGTATAGTGTATAGTGAGAAGAGTGAAAGGTTATCCCCTTAGATGTCCTGCCTCCTTTTTCAATTGGTGCATACATGTTGCAGTTTGGTTTATTTTTGTCCTTTTTTTTTTATCTTTGTTCCTACTTAAAAACAAATCTTACATAGTGTACATGCCTTTAAATTTTAGTAGTTACTTTTAATCCCTGTATTGTTTCATTTTTCTCAAATAATAGCACAATTTTAGACTCCTAATCACTTCACAGTCATAGTTACTTATTCTTGCTTATTATAACAATCATCATGCTGGAGGTCCATCAGGCCCAGTGTGGAACTGAACAATAATAGAGCAAGAAAAGTAGAAAGGTTACTTTTAACTTGGACTTCATTGATGGGCCAGATAAATGAGCCTATTTAGTTGATTACACAAATACTTTTTGAGTTTTTGTCAAATATGACAGAACTTATATGGCAAAAGTTTGTCCTTGGACCAAACTTTGTAAGCCAAAATTAAATTTTCTTGTGTTACTTCATTTTGTCTTAGTAATTATGTATGATCAGATGTTCCTATTAACGATTAGCAAATAAAAGTTTTCTGATGAATAGTGAAAAGATATAGCGTCGTTTTAGAAATCCCGTTATACCACTTATTTTCTTTTATTTATATTTCACTTCTTTACTTTGCAATTCATAATAACTATATTGTTATTGTTATTGTCATCGTCGTATCATTAGTATTATAACTATTATCGTTGTTGTATTGTTAGGATCATTATCATTGTTTTCGTCTTTGTAATTTTTGGTTAGGGCTATGAAAACTACTAACTCGAAATCAAACCAGTTATTAGGCAAATATAAGAATTATAAAATGGATTTTACGTCATTTGGTTATTTCATGGGTCAATCAAAATCGTGCACACTTCTAAATCTGGTTGGTAAAAGAAATAAAGGTGAGATCGCAAGAACTTTGGCTTTAAAAAGTGTGATAAATTAACAAAGCTTAACTAAGTAATTTATCCTGACACAACGTGACGAGCCATATAAGCCTTGTTAATATCGTTTATGAGTTTGATCACTTTTCTAACATAAACATTAATAACTGGGAATTTGGTTACATTCTCCCCTTTAAACATTTCTTTGTTTTGTNTTTTTTTTTTTTTTTTTTTTTTTTTTTTTTTTAATTATTATTATTATTTTCAATAACAGTGGCATTTTATTAAAGACTAGCAAAAGCTAGAAACAAAATATTATAAAGAAGCTATAGAAGCTAGGGTTTTTCAACCAATTTACCCAACTAAATTTAGACTTAAATTTTTTAGATGAAATTCACAAAAATGACTAAGAAACAAAGGAGTCCCAAAGCAACGTCTTCTTTAGAGAGGATTAGAAAAACCAAACGATTAAAGAAACACCAAATAAACCACAAGATGGTCCCCCTACCCCTACGATAATCAACCTTGAATTATTCAAAACATGCAAAGAGTTAAGCCATTCGAACAACTCGAAGATGTTAGCGCAAATCGGTACGTCCAAGTCTCACAAAGGAGTCCCAAAGCCAGTAAATCCCACAAGTAAAGAAAATGTGGTTAACCGTTTCAACTTCTTCATGGCAAATGGGGTATAAAATCGAGCCAACACCAATACCTTTCCTATCCAAATTAACCCTGGAAGGGAGTTTGTTGAGCATCAGATGCCAAAAACCAAAAAAAAAAAAAAAAAAAATGCTTTTATAGGAATGCAAAGGTTCCATCAAGTAGCATGAGGATCCACGTCTAAGGTATGCTCATTTACTAAAGCACGCACTAAGGCAACTGAAAATCCCAACAGAAACATTTGACTACCACTGCCAAGAATAACCTTGGTCCGTAACAACAACATCACCAATCATAGCACGCAGTCCTGTGAGCTGGGCCGATTCAACACCTCCTCTCGGTTGACGCCTAAGAGCAGAACACGAAACAAGAACAGATAACCGATTCAAGATAAAACAATCTCTATAGTTGTTAAGCAAATATATGCGCGGGAAAAGCGTTTTAAGAAGATGATTTCCCCGCCAAATATCCTCCCAAAATCGAGTAGAAACTCCATTCTCTATCTTGCGAGTACACAAGGAAAGAAATATCCTCCCAAAATCGAGTAGAAACTCCATTCTCTATCTTGCGAGTACACAAGGAAAGAAGATCAATACCTTTTTTCTTAAGGCGTTTAACCGAAGACAAAATGGCACCTCATGAGCAGTGACTAGATCTATAAGCGATGTCATCAGTAATGTCTCCTATGAATCCCATAAATATTATTTATAACTCGAGCCCATAAATCATAAGGACGACCCAAAAATCTCCAAATCCATTTGAATAGGAGGCCTATATTTAGCCCGAAAATACTTACCAATACCGAGGCCTCCCAACTTCTTGCTTGCTAAGCACTTTTTCCATCTCACCCATGTCATCTTTTTCTCGTCCTTATCAGCACTAATAAAGAAGTTATTACACAATGACTCAAGCTTCTTTGAACTGACAGCGGCATCATATATATCGACATATAATAAGTAAGAAGATTTCCTACCACCGACTTAATAAAAGTAAGACGGCCACCAACCGATAATAAACGGGCTTTCCATAGGGATAATTTGGAGGAGAACTTCTGGATAATGGCATTCCAATTAGAACACTTAGTCATGTTACACGGAACTGGAACGCCTAGATACTTAAAAGGAAATTTAGCCTCCCTACAACCTATAATGTTCGCCATATCTGAATCCTCCTCATCAGAAACACAATTGCTTTTATGAACGTTAATTTTAAGGCCAAAGATTAAATAGAAACAACGAAGCATACATAACAGGTGATGCGTATTTATCCCAAATCACTCACCAAGGAATATAACATCATCAGCATAAATGAGGTGTGAAATACTCACGTTGTCACGACCAAAATAAGCACTTTTGTGCAAACCCAACTCCTCAGCCTTACACGTGAATGCGTGCAAGCCTTCCATGGCCAAAATAAAGAGAAAAGGAGATAGGGGATCTCCTTGTCTTAAGTCTCTAAAAATCTCGAACTCGTTGTAAGAGACCCATTAACCAAAACAGAAGATCGAGCAGAACTAAGGCATCCAAAAATCCAAGAACGCCACTTATAACCTAAGCCGAGCTTTTTCATAACCAAGTCCAAAAAGTCCCATCTCAAAGAGTCAAATGCTTTCTCAAAATCCACTTTAAAGACCATGAGCTTTTTCTTGCATTTACGATACTACGCCATGACTTCATTTAAATTGAGAGGACCATCTAGAATATTTCTTCCCTTTATAAAAGCCAATTGCTCTGAACTAGTACAACTTTCAATCACCGTACCAAGTCTTAGCTAAGATTTTGCCAATTATTTTATATTGACACCCTATTAAGCTAATAGGGCGAAAATCCGTAACAAAATTGGCATTATACACTTTCGGGATCAACGCTATAAACGAAGTGTTACAACATTTAGGGAATGTACCTGTAAGGAAGAACTCTTGCATGAAATGAACTACATCTTCTTCTAAAAGATCCTAAAAAGTAGTAAAGAATTTGAAGGTGAACCCATCCGGGCCCGGTGCTCGATCACCACCACAATCCCACAAAGCCCGCTGTACTTCTTAACGAGAAAAGTGTGATACTTATTTTATTAAATTCTTTTAAAATAATTATTTTATTAAATTCTTTTAAAATAAACCACAAAGAAGTTGTCTAACTTGGCACTAATTATCTTTTGCAAAATCGTTTCTAAAAAGGAGGATTTTTGGTAGACATTTAACCTGTTAGAGATAATTATAGTCAATAGTTCATGAAGTATCAAATTAAACAATCAACGCGGATGATAATTGCAGTTTACTCTTTCTATCAAAGAAAAGTTTTTATATGCCAAGTGGATAATCTTAATGAAAATATAGCATAAATATACAAAAATTATGTTACGTTCAAATATATAAAACATTATGCTAAGCATATAATGATTTATGGTTGGACGGTGACACCGATCGAGTGAGCCAAAATAAACACAAGAGGTCACGTGAACCCCGAGCCCCTACATTCATTTGACGACTCATGCTTATGCCCCATTCACGGACCCAACACCAATAAGAACTCATAATGGTGCACCAACTCACTCACATACGTGTGGATGGCAAATATACTCTGAATGTCTGTACTATGTAAAATGGTTATTTCTTTACTTACTAACAATATTATTTTATTTAAGCACCAATTAACTAGTACGATCTTTTTAACTTTGTCGTAGTCTATTGGTTTATTCTCTGTGGTTGGAAACTTGAAAACGTAAAATAGTGAAATAACATCATGTTCCAAAAGGTTAAATCGCAAAAAAAAAAAAATAATAAAAATAAATAAATAAATAAATAAAATAAATTAGATTGCATATATACCAACTAAAACTCAAAAACTTGCATATTTCCTCAAAATGCAAGTTTTCAATGCATGATGTACAATGCAAGTTAAGCATGATTTGAGTATATATGCAAATATGCAAGTTTTAGTGGGTATATATGCAATTGCCCCATAAAAATAAAATAAGGTAAATTTGTGTTAGGTCCTCAACTTTATTTTATTTAAGCATTTAAAAATTATTTCGGCTAATATTATGACCGATAATCGCTTTGACAAATTGAAAAATGCTTAATTATAACAACATATCACTTTAATTAACTATTTCAGCTGAAAAAATAACCGATAACATTTCCTAAAAAGTTGAAACAACTTTATATTGCCCAAAAAATAACTTCTATAACTTGAATTAAGAAAATATATATATAATAAAGTTAAGTACTCAAAATTCAAATTGATCTTAAGCGTGATATTTTTTGTGTGAACTGAGACAGAACAGTTTTCCAATTGAACCACGACATGCCTCTTTCTTCATCCTTAAAACCCTAGAAAAATCGCGACGAGAATATTTTAAAACTCAATCCATTTATATATTTTGCATCAATTCCAACTTTGACTTTAAATATTTTCGTTTGTATTATATAATACTTGATGAAAATATATTTACTACTCAATCCATTTATATATTTTGCATCAATTATTATATAAGTATATAACACGTAAAAAAGTAATTAAGGTTAAAGTTAAAGAAGAAAAACTTCAAAAGTAAAAAATAGATGTATATTTTGAGACGGGGGGTATTAGAGATATGATACCCTACAAGTTTAGGGAGCGTTTAGTTTGAAAACCAAAATAGGATTCGGAATGAGTATTGGTTTTGAAAGAAAATGAGTAGAGAAAAAATAATTGATTGACTTAAGGTGTGTTTGGTTTAAGGGTTTTGAAATCAATGAATGAGTTTGATATTTATTGTTATTGTTTGGTTAGTGGATATGGAATAAAAAAACTGATGAAACTCATTGCCTCATTCATGGGTGGAGGGGTGGTTTGAGCTGTATTTTTATGTGGAACCATATTTATGTATTTTTTTTTTTTCGAAAGGCAAATTTTATAAACACACCGAAACGCCAAAAGGCAACCAATACCAAGAGGCTACAAGGAGGAGCCTTAAACCACTATCAAAAACATCAAAGCAACAATACAAGAGAAAAGAGGAAAACTTGCTCACAAAGTCTCATTTAAGCTATAAGGCTTAGAGACCCAATTGTCCTAATTTAGAGATGAACGAGCACTCGTATTCTTAAGCCATAAAAGATATGCACCGATGGAAAAATGTCTTCATGTTTAGCCTTCTCTAACTCATCCGGTTTAGCATGAAGAATTTTATTTCGCCACTTCCAAGTCGACCAAAGGAGAACATAGCAAACGCCAAATAATGCTTTCACCACACTTTTATTGTTAAAAGGCAGTTTTATTTTGCGATAAATAATGTTATCTAAAGATAGGTCATAAGGAGGTCAGATGTTCCACAAACTCCAAATCTTCAACCAAGTAGTCCTTATATTGGGGCAACTAATAAGGCAGTGGTCCAACGTTTCTTCATGAGCATTACAAAGAGACAATGAGCAGATGCGAGATTGATCCCTTTATTTATCAAATTTGAGCGGGTTGGCAAGCGATTCAAAGCCGCCCTCCAAAGTAAAATATTAACCTTTTTCGGCACTAAGGGTTCCATTTGAAACTTACCTCCAAGTTTGATTATGCTAGTAACTTAGACTGTATTAGATCAGAAAAACTTTTCACTGAAAACTTACCTGATACAGTTGCATTCCAAGTCCAGGCATCAGCTTTTCCGGGTTGCAAAGACAGTCCACTATTCTTTCGCCTTTTACCATATTTATGTATTAAATCCTTTATTTTTATAATTTTTTTACAATAAAGTTTTTTACTAATGTGAGCCCAAACCAATGTGATACCTATAAGTTAAACTTTATACCAGTGTTTTAAAACCCGAGTTAACCCGGCTGGTTGAACCGTGAACCGGTCGGGTGACCCAAAGCCGATTTTGAGCAAAAAAACCTGGTTAAACCGTGACCCAATAGCTCGACCGGGTCAATCAAAAAATCGGTTTTAAAAATATCGCTTTATAACAAACACAAAGAATGAAATTAGTATACTTAATTCCATTTCACCCACTTATCAAAGCCATAACTAATATGATTTCGCAAAACAAACACACCAGAAAAGTCTTGTTTGCTAATTTGGTTTTTGTTAAATATCTATACTACTTTATAATGCATTTAGGACATGCTATTAATGGAAAGGCTTAAAGTTCAGATTCAACAATTACTTATAATGGAAAGTTAATACATAATGTAAATTCTAGAATTTAAATCTCATTCAAACATTTGTAACAGCCTATTAGTCTTTTAATAGCTTGGTGAAAATTGAATAAGAAACAGCCTGTGTATTAATGTTAGAGTTGAAATATAAAACTGTCGACCATTTACTCTAATAATAACAAACGTTTTACTTTCGAAAAATAAATGTATATAAAACCTTATAAACACAACAAACATAATCGCATTTCACACCATTTCAGTCTCCCCAATAACACAAATCCATTTCGAACGACAACAACCTCAACAGTCCCATCTCGTATCCATTTCTAACAACAACTGACTCGAAAAAAAAAAGGAACATCGACCTCAGTTTTCTCTTTCATATTCTTAATAGACTTGTTCTTTGAACAAAAGGAATAGAGAAATCATCACTCTGAACCAAACCACAAAACTAAAAACGAAAAACACCTGCCAGAGACCTATGAAAGATCTTTGCCGCGTTCCTTTTGTGTTTTTCTTTATAACAAGAAGATATAAGAAGTGTGTTGTTTGGTTTTGAGCAGAAAGTAACCAAAGGATCTGAGATATCTAAGGGATGCTTGTGTTGTATTTGCAAGATAAGGTTTTTGAGGTTTGTGGCGATTTGGTATTCGTTTATAACAAGAGAATGAAAGGGACGAATTTGATTTTTGTGTGGTGACTGCTACCTAAGAAGGGTAGATGCTTTTTGGGTTGTGAAGAGAGTATGACTGCACAAAATGAGGAGAGAATATTAGGGATGTGTGAGTTATTTTAGGGTTATTATTTTGGATTATCATTGGACTCTTCTCAGCTTATTTGAAAATTATGGGTTGTGTAGTGGAATTGGGCTCCGAAATTTTCTTATTATGGGTATAACCAAAAATCGAACCAAATAACCCGAGTTGCTTAATTTTAATTATTTATTTATCTCTAACAAATGCTAAGAAATGATGTATTATTACTACTACTTAAAGTTATTTTAATTTAAATTATCATTCATTTGTACAATTATTGTTAGGAAAAAATATGTAACCCAACAATATATGCTCGTTGCAAAATATGGTCACATGGTACCCGTCGCCGTATTGTGCAGGTACCCTGCTAGTGTATAGTTAAAATGTTAGGCCATCTAGCATATGGGAGGACTTTGAAAGTTTTTTATAGTTAGTAACGACAACACTATATACAAAAAAAACCTAACTCTCTGGTGACAATGGCGATTTTCCTTCTCTCTCAATTCTAATCGATCCTTTTTCATTCCCTTGATTCGAATATCTTATAAAACTTCAACTCATGTGGATTAATCTGACTATTACTTCCCTGTAGTTGATTTGTTATTAGGTTGCTGTTTCTTGGTTGTTAGGGATTCGATTTATGTTTTAGGGAATCGTTTTTACTTGTTACCTTATATTAGTTCTTGATTCTGGTCGTTATTGATTTCCTTATTATGATAGTCGGTTGCTGTATCATGGAAGTCGGTTAGTGTTCCTAATGGGTATTTAATCCCTTTAAGGGATTCGTAGCATCTTTCTTGAGGTGTTGATTCGTGGTTGTGTTTTTTAGGGTTTTTACTGTTCATCGTTATTTAGGGTTTTCTTTTGTAAGCTGCTGTTTGTTTTGCTTCGTTTTAATTTTTATGGATAAGGATAATTCTGTTAATGCTAATTCGTCTTTGGGGTTACAAAATATTGGATTGCAAGCTGCTGGTGACAAGGATTCTAATGCTCAAGGTATTATGACTAAGGAAGGTTCGATCAATCAAGAGAATAGTTTGCTTGCTAATGCTCCTATCCTTAGATCTATTCTTAAAAAGGTTGTTCGTACTGTTCCTAGCAAGAATAAGAATACTTCAAAGTCGAATGTTAATTTTGTGGTTAGTAATGTTTCTGGCTTTAATGATAAGAATGTACGTGATCTTCCTACTTGTGCGTCGAATGATTCACAATCTGTTGGGCAACAAGGGGATGATGAGGAAGGTTCACTAGTGAGTGGTATTGCTGATAAGGTTAAAAACGTGGATGGTACGATCCTTGAGAGAGATGGTAAGGTGTTAAAACCTTGTCGAATGGTTACTTTCGCTGATCAAGTGGAAGAGTTGCCTACGGAACAACAAAAGGAGGGTGTTGCTGGTCATGGAAGGTCGGATGGGGTTGGTAAGGCTGCTCCTTCAACTCAAGTTGCTCATAATTCTCAAGTGTCTCCTAATTCGACTCTAAATCAGCCTTTGAATAAGACCGTTGATAGTGGTAATATTAATGATGAAGGCAAGTCTTCTAGTGAGGTTGGTTCACGAACTACTCCTAAACTTTCCTATGCTTCTATGTTTAAGACTAAAAATGTCTTCAAATCTGTTAATATATGTGAGTTGCGTAATGAAGAGCGTGTGGAAGGGGCTCATGTCACTATTCCTTTAAAAGAGATTGATGATGTTTCGGCTAGGTTTGCTAATACGCTTTATGGGTATTTTATTGGGAAACGTCTTGCATTCCCGATTGTGGAGAATTATGTTAAGAATACATGGGCTAAGTTTGGTTTAGAACGTGTTATGTTGAATAATGGGTTCTTTTTGTTTCAATTCTCCACTAAGGATGGTATGGATCAAGTGTTGGAGACGGGTCCGTGGTTGATTCGTTCGATTCCTATTTTTCTTAACATTTGGACTCCTAATACTACTCTTGCTAAGGAAGAGATAACTTCAGCCCCCGTATGGTTGAAATTACATAATGTCCCAATTGTTGCTTATACGGAGGTTGGATTAAGTTTGATTACGACTCAAATTGGTAAACCTATCATGTTGGATTCATACACTAGTTCTATGTGTGTTAAGTCTTGGGGTCAGAATTCCTATGCTCGTGCTCTTGTTGAAGTGTCATATCTTGACACGTTAATGGATCATGTAGTTGTGGCCATTCCATTTTCTAATGGTTCAGGTCATTCGCTGGTTCGCATTGAGGTTGAATATGAATGGAAGCCTCCTCGTTGTGCTTTGTGCAAGATTTTTGACCATAATGATGCTGCATGCCCCAAGAATGTTAAACAATCTAGTGTGAAGACTAATGTTGATGAGGAGGGATTCGTCGAAGCTACTAAGCGTAAGGGTAAGGGTAAGGCGCCAACTCATGAAAAGGTTATTGATGGAGTTCGATTTGCTAAACCTAAGGTCCATTTTAACTATCGTTGGCAGCCGGTTTCGAAAACTAAAGGGGGGTCTGATGGAGCGTCTTCTTCTAAGGGTAATGGTACTAATAATGAACCTAGTGTTCCTAAGGAGGTTGGGGAGAATGGTGCATCATCTTCTAAGACTCATGGTACGAATAAGGAAGTTAGTGGTCCTAATGTGGATGCTGGTCAAAATACATTGGATAATCAAACTACGAGTGATGTTCATGCTCCTAAGAAGTACATTCATGATGATTTGAGTGATATAGTCACAAAGAATTCTTTTAGTGCGCTTGGTGATGTTGTGATTAGTTCTGATTTTGGGTTTGAGGAGGGCTCTTCTCAAGCGGATCAAGGGGTTCATGAAGTGAATAGTGATAGTGATAATGAGGTCGATGAGCATATGGAGTTTGGAAAACCAAGCACGGACACTAGTAATTTTAAGGAAGCAAGNCCTAAGAAGTACATTCATGATGATTTGAGTGATATAGTCACAAAGAATTCTTTTAGTGCGCTTGGTGATGTTGTGATTAGTTCTGATTTTGGGTTTGAGGAGGGCTCTTCTCAAGCGGATCAAGGGGTTCATGAAGTGAATAGTGATAGTGATAATGAGGTCGATGAGCATATGGAGTTTGGAAAACCAAGCACGGACACTAGTAATTTTAAGGAAGCAAGCACTTCCTCTGTTGATGTTCCTCATGTATAGTATCGCTTCATGGAATATACGGGGAATGAACCAATCCCCTAAACAAAATGAGGTTCGTCAGGTTATTGGTGAAAATCAACTTTCTATTTCTGCAATTTTGGAATCGCATGTTTCTAACTCTCGTCTTCAGGAATTATGCATGAGGGTTTTTAAAGTTTGGGATTGGACTTCTAATGGTAGTTTTTGTAGTAGTGGTTCTCGTATCGTTTTGGGATGGAATGTGGATGTGGTTGACTTGAATGTGGTTGCTATGACTGATCAGGTGGTCCATACATTCGGTTCAAGGCTGATAAAAAGGAGTTGTTTTGTTCTTTTGTTTATGCTCACAATAGATATACTCATAGAAGACCCCTTTGGGACAATCTTGGTTTACATAACCAGCTGGTCCGTAATCGCCCTTGGTGTGTTCTTGGGGACTTCAATTCAGCCCTAAATTTAGAAGATAAGAACGAGGGTTCGTCGGTTATTGATATTACGATGCGGGAATTTAAAGAATGTGTTGATGCTAATGAGTTGGCTGATATAAATCGTTCGGGGCTGCAATTTACTTGGACTCAAAAGCCGAGAGGATTCGATGGTACCTTGAGGAAGATTGATCGTATAATGGCTAATCTTGGGTTTTTAGATTCCTTTGCTGGTGCTCATGCTATTTTCCAACCGTACCGGGTTTCTGATCATTCCCCGGCTATTCTTCATATTCCTACGACGAGTAAGTTTAAACCTAGACCTTTTAAATTCTCTAATATTCTGGTTCAGAATTCACGGTTTAAACAACAAGTTCAAGAGTGTTGGGGTACATCGGTGAGTGGTTTTCATATGTTTAAAGTGGTTAGTAAATTAAAGGCGCTTAAAAAGCCTTTTCGAAGAATGCTTTTTCGAGAAGGGAATATTCATGAGAATGTTACTAAACTTCGTCATAAATTGGATGCGGTTCAACGTGCCCTTGATTTGGATCCTTTTAATGTTGATTTGCGTGAGGAGGAAGCGTGCTATCTTAATGCGTTCAATGAAGCAATTTTGAAGGAAGAATGTTTTCTCAAGCAAAAGGCTAAGGTTGAATGGCTTCGGGTTGGTGACTCGAATTCTGCATATTTTCATAAGGTTGTAAAGAGTAGGAAAGCTAAGAGTCGGATTGATTCTATTTGTGATGGTAATGGCATGCAATTGGTGGAGGATCAGGTTCCTATTGCTTTTGTTTCTTACTTTACTTCATTCCTTGGTCAAGAGGGGCCTACTTTGCCTTTGGATGATTCTGATTTGTTTACATCGACTCTTGATCCTAATGTGGCTTTACATATGGTTCGTGATGTTACGCCTCGTGAGGTCAAAGATGCTATTTTTTCGATGGGTGATGATAAGGCTCCGGGTCCTGAAGGTTTTTCGGCTGCGTTTTTTAAGGGTGCTTGGGATATTATTTCGGATGATATTATTAAGGCGGTTCGGGAATTTTTTGTTAATGGTAAGTTGCTGAAAGAGATTAATCATACTACCATAGCCCTTTTGCCTAAGATCAATGCTCCCACTCGGATAACTGATTTTAGGCCTATTTCGTGTTGCAATGTGCTTTTCAAGTGTATTAGTAAGATTATTGCAAACCGGATTAAGGATAGTCTTACCAATTTGGTTAGCCCGAATCAATCTGCGTTTGTTCCTGGTAGACGGATTGCTGATAACATTCTGCTTACTCAGGAGCTTATGCATAATTATCATCTCAATCGTGGTCCGTCTAGGTGTGCTTTTAAGGTTGATATTCAGAAGGCGTACGATACGGTGAATTGGGAATTTTTGAGGTGTATTCTGGTTCGATTTGGCTTTCATTCGCGTATGGTTCATTGGATTATGGAATGCGTTTCTACTACTTCGTTTTCGATTAGCGTGAATGGTATTTTGCATGGTTATTTCAAGGGTAAGCGTGGGTTAAGACAAGGGGATCCGTTATCGCCTTATCTTTTTACGCTTGTTATGGAGGTGCTTACCCTTATTTTGAGGCGTCGAGTTAGGGATTCTGAGATGTTCACTTTCCATCACAAATGTTCTCATCTTAACATTATTAACCTTTGTTTTGCTGATGATTTGTTCTTGTTTGCTCATGGTGACGCTCATTCGGCTGGTATTATTATGGATTCTTTAGAGGAGTTTAAGGATGTTTCGGGCCTGTCTCCTAGTTTGCCCAAGAGTACCGCTTATTTCTGTAATGTTCTTAATCATGTTAAGCTTGCTATTTTACAGATTCTTCCATTTGTTGAGGGGACTTTGCCTGTGAAGTATCTTGGAGTGCCGTTGGTTACTACTAGATTGATTTTCAGAGATTGTAAAGAATTGGTGGAGAAGCTGGCTAATCGCATCAATGATTGGAGGAATAAATCCCTCTCGTTTGCTGGTCGACTTCAGCTTATTCAGTCAGTTCTATCTTCTATGCACATCTATTGGGCCTCGGTTTTTGTTCTCCCTGTTCGTATTGTGTCTGATCTAGAGCAGCTTATGCGGGGTTTTCTTTGGAAAGGCTATTCTAAAGTTGCTTGGGAGGTTGTGTGCTTACCTAAAGAGGAGGGTGGGCTTGGGATTCGTAGGCTTGAATCATTTAATACGGCTCTTATTGCTGCTCATATTTGGCGTTTGTTCAATTCTATGGATTCTTTGTGGGTTAAATGGATTCATACATACAGGTTGCGTGGTCGTAACTTTTGGGATGTTCCATGTCGTGGTAATATGTCATGGAGTTGGCGGAAGATCCTTCAGATTAGGCCTCTTGTTAGGCAATTCGTTTGGTATAATATTGGTAATGGTTTGAAGGCTTCAGCTTGGTTTGATAAGTGGTGTTCGGTTGGTCCTCTTTCTCTTATTGTGTCCTCGAGGGATATTCATCGGGCTGGTTTTACTTCTAATTCCTTGGTTCGGGACATTATTTTGGAGGATGCTTGGGCTTGGCCGAATGTGTGGGGAACTAAGTATCCTATGCTTACATCTATATCGGTTCCTAATCTTAATGCTAATGTGGATGATCGGTTAGTTTGGAAGACGGGGGATGGTCATGTCAAGTCTTTCTCTGTTTCGTCAGTTTGGGAGTGTATTCGGCCGCGTGGACAGGTTGTTGATTGGTTTCATCTTGTTTGGTTCACGCACCGTATCCCGAGGCATGCTTTTCATTTGTGGCTGGTTATGAGAAGGAGGCTTCGTACTCAGGATATGCTACGCTATAATGACCCCTCTAGTGGCGCCCTTGTGTGCCCTTTGTGCAATATTCAACCGGATTCTCATGATCACCTTTTCTTTGAGTGTTTGTTTTCCTTTCAAGTGTGGGACTCGTTGAAGGTGTTTGCTGGTCTTACGGACATTCCTTCTTCTTTAGAGGATGTGGTTCATCATTTGACTCCTATGTCTACATCTCGGTCTGTGAGAAGTGTTGTTTCAAAGCTTTTGTTTGCGGCGACTTCTTATTTCATTTGGCAAGAAAGAAACAACAGAATCTTCAAGCAGCAACGTCGGTCTGAAAGTCAATTGATTGATGTGATTAAATCAACGGTGCGTTTGAAGCTTCTTACATGTAGATTCAAGAGGAGAGCTAATGTGCTTGACTTATTGCGTGTGTGGCGATTGCCTACGTCTCTTATGCATTCTTAATGGCTTGTTCTATCCTTGATGCTGATTTCTTGTTATGGGAGCGTGAGGCTGGTCTTGTGTCTCTGGTTGATGTTTTTGGCGGTAGTCGGTTTTCGTTGGAGATTCGGGTGAGTGTTGTACTCTTTTTCCCTACTCCAAGGTTTTCCCACTGGGTTTTTACTTGGAAAGGGTTTTTAAGGAGGCAGGCTCATCTGGTTCATCAATCTCCTTCAAAGAGATGGGCGGATGTTTGCGGTCATTCTTGTGTGATTAGGTGGTTATTTCCGGTAGGAGTTTTGGTTATTGTATGTATCTTTAGTTCTAACGCTTAGTGGCCTGTCACAAGCGTTTTAGTTGGATGTTCAAGCGTTGCTTGAGGTTAATGTGGTACTTCAGACACATTCCATTGTACTTAAACGATTTTTTGGTGTAATATAATTTACCGGGTGGTTATGCCCTTTACCCAAAAAAAAAAGACGACGACACTATATTTGCAAGGTCTTAATGACATATCGACATGGCTTTGGAATCAGGTGATGTCTTGGTCATCACATGTAAATTGTGGTCTCGTCCTCGCTCCTATGTCGTCCTCACCTTATCATCATATTTATATTGTTAGCTTCTTTATATTATTGTTTCGCATACCAATTGTTATCGGTCATTTGAGATCATTGTCATTGTTTTCTAAGTTCATCTGACAATCATCTAATTTCACTTTTTGTTGTTTATGTGATATCTTGAATTTTGTAATACTTGCCAACAATATTAATAACTGTTTTATTAACTTTCTCTCTAAAACATTAATAACAGAAATGTCTGTTTTAACATTCTAAATTTAACTCTTCAAAATTGCTCTTTTTCTCTTAGAGGAACCAGACCAATACATCTCTAACTATTTGGTTAAACTCTGCTGCAGTTACGATACTGTAGGGGAAGTTCTGCGGAAAAATAGCTCGACGCTAGGATGAATTCTTCAAACTTTCCAATATGACTCCTTTTGCTTTCTCGTTATGAGTTCATGAAATAATGTATTTTATTTTATTTTATATTAACGCGAATTAATTAAAAACTGAATTATTTTCAACATTTTCATGAAAGGATATGATTTCATATTTATGTTGGTAGCAAACTAGCAATGGATGGAGTTTCAATATAACAAAGATAAATTTTATATCAATAAGGAACATATACGTTGGGTTACATAAAATAATAGGATTGATTTTTGTAGTTTTTTCTAGCGACAAAGTTTACGTCCTAAACTACTTGTCTCATGAATATTATCTTACATATATCTTAAATAATAAATGGGATTATTGGCAATGTTTATTTCTATAAAAAGCTCTAATAATAAAAGTTCAGATCATCATATACGTAAGTCTAAACTCTGCTAAGAGACATGCCCCAAAAAAGTTTAGGTAAGATAAATTGCAAAAATCATTCTTCGTGGTTCGGCTAAATTGCAGGTTTCGTCATTAACTTTTCGAAAATGCAGGCATTGTCCCTGTGAGAAACTTTGAGTTGCAGATTTTGACAAGGGTATTTTAATCATTTTATTATGAGCAGAAATGAAAACTGCAACTTAAAGTTTCACACAAGACGATGCTTGCAATTTTAAATAGTTAAGGACGAAATCTACAATTTGATAAAATGACAAGAATGATTTTTCCAATTGAGAATTGCTACGTCCGTATACATTTAAAAAAAATAATAATAAAAAAAAAATCACATAAAAGAGATGACAATATCTGATTGGTACTCCTTATAATGAAAGAGAAGAGTAAGAAAGTTTATTAAAATACACCAATTACATTGTGACACCTCCTTATTTGAATTTATTTTTGTAAAATCTATTTTATATAATAAAACAGAATAATTTACAAGTCATTGAAGCAGCAAAAACAATTAATGCGCTGATGTGTCTTCTCTCCTATTGGTCAGAAAATAATTAATGCTTTTATTGTGTACAACACTTCTATGCACTAATTGATTTCTGCTATTTTTGATAACTCATTAAACACATTCAATTATCCACCAAAGCTTATTTCATACGCCTTCTCTTCTAAATTAAAATCATATTCAACACAATTCAAATCAGTTTCAAAAAACCCAAAAAGGCCTTTCAAGATAAAAATCATATTCAAAACAAAATCAAAATCGCCCTTCTACTGCATTTCACCCAATAGTTTCGGTAAGATTTCATTATATTGAATTTGAATCGATTTGGTCTACATATATTATTGCTGTTTTTTTTTTAATTTTAATTTTATTTTTATTTTTTTATGTTTATGATGCAAACCCAGTAATTCAATTCAGAATTGATTTTTGATTGTTTCAATTCAATCGATGATACAAGTTTCGATTTAATTTGTTTTTTCAATTTTAATGTTAATACAAGTTTCGATTTAATTTGTTTTTTCAATTTGAATTTATGTTATTTTGGTTGATCCTATTTGTATGTCATTTGGTTGTATATGCATACCAAGTGTTCGATGTAATGTCCGAATGACAACTTGTGTTTTATTATTTGTTATATTTTCAGGAAAATAAACTATAGAATTATGTTGAAAGGATGAAGTTGGTTACAAGTCATTCTTTCACGCTGAGATATTGCGGGGTAAGTTAAATTTATGTTTATTGATGATAATTATGTAATGCAAAGTATGTTTGAAGGCAATCCTTGCTCATGTGAAGAAACTTGGATCAATTCTATTCATTGCAGCTCTAATTTGTTTTCTCTAATTTTATTGGCAGCTTATTTGATTTTGGTATAAATATATCAATATGATCAACCATAACTTCGGTGAGTAATAGTTTAGTCCATTCTAAGAACAATGAATTATTGTTTATATATTTGATGAATATGCTTCTTTATGTTACTTTCTGCAGCTAGAGTAGTAAAAGACCGTGCATTAATTATGTCAAAAGGTTTTGGTTTCGTATGATATTCTTCACTGGAAGGCGCTGCTAATAACAGAGCATGGATGGCAAGGTAACTAATTTGTGCGCCATCAAACTTTATAGAACTAAAAATGGCTCTTTTAGATACTACAACCTAAGTTTGTGTATTGAGTCCGTCACAAAAAATACTTTTGATTTTTTTGACTCTTCAAATTGAAATAGCTAAAAATCTGTTAAAATCTTATTGTATATCGTTTCCTTTTGAGATTTAGTCAAACGTTTTGAAATCACCATTGTTGTTAAATGATTTCAGGTTATAAGTTATTCTGTGAGGGGTTGTGTCCTATTGAATCCAAAGGAAACAAAACAAACTTCCTCGGATGAGAAGGTAGCGAGTGATTTGATGGAAGTTATAATGTATGGTACACAAGCTCAATATGCTCAGGTTGGTGTTTCTTTCAGTAATCCACACTTACATGCTTACAAATGAATGGGAAGATTCGGTTTATATATTAAATCTAAACATGTCACAGATAGGACATTTGGGCTACAAAAGAAAAAAGATCATTTTGGTCGATCATTTTGTATCAAGACATCTCAAGTTTCTGTAACACGTATAGTAATAACTGAAATCTAAAAGCGCATATGGGTGTGGCATAATTTCTTATTAAAGGTTGTTGATTAAACTGACTGTCTCCTTGCTAACTTCGACTTATTTAATTTTGCGTATATATTAAGAACTGGTCAACTCATAGAAAAGTTCTCCGTATATTTATTTTAGTTCCTATATCTGTTGAAAGTATTAGGGGTCACTTTTAAGCTTCCACGGTTATATAACATATATAAGAGCATGGGAACCGTGACATCCTTTCCGCATAGTTTGGACACAATTTTTTTTCCGCCTTTTTGCAGCTACAACAGATGCAAATCTATGAGAAAACATCGCACCTTATGTTGCTGACTAGAGATGGCAAATGGGCAGGGTGAGTAACAGGCTAGGTTAAAATGGATAGTTTTATATGGGTTCAAAATAATTGGCGGGTCAAATATTATTACACGAATTATAAAATTTTAATAATAATATTTAATTTCCTGAATAAAATAAAACTGGAAAGATTTATTGACATGTTTATAGGGTACACCATTGGTTCGTACCCTAAAACCATTGAAATCGGTATAGTCATTGTGAGTATAATGCTAGCACCTTGGCGTGAAAACATTTCATGCTCTGACAACATCAAGCAGAATCAATTGGTAATGAGACCAAACTTAAGTCTCTTACAACATGCATTCGATGACGTCAGTGTCAGTGTAGTAAGCGCAATAATATGGTTGAACTTGCTAAAGGGTGCTACCATATTAATTGCAGGTATTAATCTTATCATCTATTATATCTCATTTATATATGGAAATGCTAAAGATGTGAGTTCTGATCCATTTACTTAAAAGTGGGTTGAGATTGGTAATGGTTTATCTCTAATGATCAATATAGCTCGATAAGGTTAGAATCGTTATTTCTATTGAACAACCTTTTGGTTTATTAGAAGTGCTCACTGATTGGTTTGATTGGTTTATTTAGATTAGTTGGTCACATTTATGGATGTCAATTTCTTTATCAGTAGGTTAAAAAAGACAAGTTGTTAAGGGGCGCTGTTGATGACGTAAGTTGCTGAAGGAATTTGCAAGAAAATTGATGACACAGGTTGCTCAAGAGCACACGCTGAATGATCACGCGCCCAACGAACACACCGAACATGCGCTAAACGAAAATTGATGACACGGGTTGCTTACAATGTGCTCAGGTTAGTCTCTCTTTACTAAACCAAATTAACAAGGCTTACAAATGAATATGGAGAGTCGAGTAATATCCTATTTCAAACAGGTCAAAACCAAGTAATTTCAACTACAAATGAAAAGGGTCAACTATTAGGCCGTAACTAAATGTCATTGAAGTTCAATTTTATCAATTAGGAACTCCTAAACCATTATACGAACAATTTATAAATCACATATGACCGACTTATCCGGTGTTGATGGCTTATGATGTATATACGAACGGTTTTTTGTTTCCATCCATTTTGTTTCAATTCAGTTGGGCCATAGTATCATCATACAGTTTTTAGCTACTTATTTGTGAAGTTTGCGTAACATTACTGGCATATGTTATTAGTTTTGATAAACTTATAGCAGCCGATAAATCCTTATAGAGTTAAGCCCTGCTCCTTAAGTTCTTAGACTGCAGGTCATTGACACTAGGGTTTTTAACGATATTGCCGTTTGCCTGTCAGAATAGAACCAAATAGCTATGAAACCTGCTGATAGCATAATTGGTCAGTCTACTTATTATTTAATTAAGAAATGAAAATGACTAAATAGTAGAGAAACGTACAAGAGTCTGTTGTTCAATAAGGATTTAGTCATTCGTTTTGTGTTTGGATGTTGTTTATATATGTTAAATAAACAGATGATCAAGTGTAAATGTCTATGGTTCTTTTTATATAGACTAGCGCAAACTTCCTTTTATAGTTCATCGCGTACACGACTTGTACCTGTAAACCATCATGTTACGTCGAACATTAGAACATGTACTATAGATAGAATTGACCGATGATTTGTTGTTCGGGATTGCTGCCATAGAATTGACCGATGGTTAGTTATTTGGGATTGCTGCCTCATAGAATGGTTCATAAAATTCAGTCATGAATGAATGATTGCTCAATATTTTTTTGCCGGAATTCTCATCTGATACATGTTTGTACTGATGGTATTTGATTTTGTGCTATGAATCAGATTGGAGGATGCTGGCTATGCTGTTAGAGTACACAAATTTTGGAGTTACTTTGCCATAGGGAAAAGGTAGCATGTTGGTCCTTCCTTTGCGCAGTTAATGCAATTAAATAAAATGATCATTTGTTCCATAAACAACAATGTGTTATAAGGCTTAGTTCATTTCATTGTCAGGTACTCGAATGTGCCTTTGATTTCTAAAAATTCAGTGACGTAATTACCAACACACTTTTGCTCATGGCCGTGCACTACTCTTGGTCTTCGCAGTAGGATCACTCCATTTAAGATTTCCATGTTTAAGTGTCTCAACTTGAGATCAGTTTTTCCTTCATATGTTTGGGGCATTTTGACTATTGTATGCAAACATTAACACTTAAAAGTTGAAAACAATATGTTTTGTTGTAATGAGTAAAGCACCAGTATATTGTGTTAGACCATCCATGTTAACATGTTAACTATATCACGCACTCATGTGTTACTTAAATGGACTTGATACAATAAAATATCTCACTTAGCGAAAATTAATTTATAACTAGAAACCTATTCCCTGATCAAACAAACGAAACATAATTTATGACAAGTATGATAGTTAAATTGGCTTCGTAATGACACCTCAATACATTGGTCAGAATGTTTGAAAAAATGGTTTATCTGATCAACAAAACTTGGTAATTAAACTAATTTATGTTACCATGATGACTTAAACTTCACAAATAAGACTACAAATAAGGAATTTAACTAAAATAATGTATAATTAAAACAAAATTTGAAAGAAAAAAAAAACAACTACAATAACTAATAAACTATAAACTCATCAAAATTGTTATATTTACAAAAACATAAACAAATTTACGCGAAAACACATAGAGAGCAAGTTTGTGCGTAGCACGAGTTTCGAATGACTCGTGTTATATAAGACTTGAATATTGAAGTTTATTAATGCGTTGGTCTTTAAAATAATTTATCGTTGTTGTTAGTATTCACGAAAATAGTTTCTTTCCTTCGTTGTTCAATTTGAATCTTGATAAACTTTGTTAAGTGGCAATTATTATTTTGAATAATTGAAGTAAAATAAATTTATATTAGCTCATGTACTACACGGTTTACAAACAATACGCAACTTTATTTCTTCAACTTACATTTCAACATTTTTGTTTTTTAAAATAATGGAATTAGCATCCTTGTGATTCATTATGTGCCACGTCATGTTTTCACACATTGACAACTATATGTGGCTCTTTCACGTGTCAAAAGCAAAAAAAGTTTGAAGGTTATTGTTTCAGATGCGGATCGTAACCTATCAAAAACTACTATAAATGTGGTATATAATTAAGTTCTTCAAGGTCTATGATCAAACGGTCAATAGGTATGTACAATATACATATTACATGTTTTATGACATTTTTCTTATTTACACTTATTATAAATGTCAGACTTCTTTTACTTACATATTTCTTAAACTTATTAGGTGTTCACGTAATGGACCTTTGTTGAAGTGTTACAATAGTCACTACATACATTTGCTTATGAAGACAAACATATTGGAGATCACGAGGCAATGAATGTTTATTACACAGATATTTACAAGTATTGTTTTTTATACTATCAATCACTTATAACTTATTATTCCGTTACAAGAAAATTTCACAATGTTTACTTTCGTTGTTCTTCCTTACTTTATTCACGTACTTATTTTTTTTACACAAACCCCTCTAAAATCCCGTGGATTCCACGGGTCTATAAGCCAGTGTATGCATATATATCAATCCTCTTTGCAATTTACTCTTTTATTTATGTGAAGCATTTGCTTGCAAACAAAAACACTTTTATGGGATAGGAAGCCGACCGTTGGAACTCCCTGCAGCCTTCTTATTTAATGATTCCCATTTATTTACACTTATTTCACCTCACTACAAAAACCTAACACACCTCATACTCTCACAGGAACGCGTGCATTTCACTTCATCATACCTATTATTCACTTCGCATTTTAATTACAATTCCAAACGTAGCAATCTATATTGAAGTCAACCAAATAATCAACCAAAAGGGGTGTGATGCAAAGTCCAAACCATTGCCCGAGCAACTCGATTATTACAAAAAGTTAGAAATAAAATATTAAAGTCATCAAAGAATTTAACTTTATTTTTATTTTTTGTCGCTAATATCATTATGTTATTGAAAAGAATTTACACATTACTCAAATATGTATAAAAAGTTACGTAGTATAAAAGTGTCACAATCGCGTAGATATACCTAACTGCATTAGTTTTAAAAGAAACAAAAAAGTGAATGTCATAGATCGATCATGCTGTTCAAATCGCTGTTCAAAAAAGGTAAATGATAAGAACAAGGTTGTGTTGTCTTCGCATTGCGACTGGGTTACGTTAAATCAATGACTGGGTTACGTTAAATCAATATCTTACGTGCAAGATTTTAATTTATATTCGTTTAAACACAATTAAATGATTAGATAAAGTTTATGAGAATAAATTGTAAATATGAAATGAATAGTAATTTTTTTGATAATTGATAATAGGGGAAAATTTCCATAGTTATAAAGCTTTTCCATAGGTTTATAAGTTTGAAATGTCATAATAATCATCAATTTATAAACCTTTTAATCTTATTAGACTTTCGATATTTATAAACTTTTTTAAAATTTATAAAATATTCAACAATCACATATGCATTAAAATAAATTTTAAGAAAGGTAAATTGCAAATTACGTCCCTAATGTTTTCGAAAATTACAAAAATCCACCGAAAACAACTTTATTTATATTTCGTCACCAAAGTTGATGTGGTGTTGCAATAAAAAAAACCGCTGAAGCTTAATGAGTGTTACTTTTCCCGTTAAGTGGCCTCACGTGCTCAGCACGTGAAGGTATTATCGTCTTTTAACATTTCTCGCCTAGTCTAAGCCACTTGCCTAGTAACACATGCCTCAGTAAACCCCTTGAATTCATTTTGATCTAAACAGTAGTTCCATTTTCTTCCCTAAACTTCTAAAACAAGGGCTAAAATCAAGAAGATCTTGAAAATGGTGGAACCTCCGTTTTGGGCAAAATCAAGCACGTAGTTCCTCGATCCGTGATCTAGCTGGTGTTTATGGTTAGTTTTGTTCATGTTAATTGTCATGATTTTTTAGTTCAATGTCATGTTAACAGCATGCATAATATGAGTAAAAAATACTTTACATTTTACTTATAGGTATTAGTGTATGTAGAATACTAATAATCTTAGCTTGTGTGGTTCTTGTGTTTATGGTTAGATTAATGGAAGAAAACTAGAGAGAAGTTAGAGAGTTGGGAGTTCTAGAGAGAGAAAGTGAAAGAGAAATGGTTGTATGATTAGAAGCTCCAACCCTTCGCATGTGTGGGAAGGGCTTTATACAGTTACAATAAAACGCTCTCCTACGAGCTGTGGATCGGGTGTACAGTGGTAAAGACCCGTCCGTCCTCCACGGTATTACTTAAACTAACCTAATTCTACGATAACTAAGTAAATACAAATAAACCTACGAGCTAGTTTAATGCTAATATATCATCGGGGTGACCGAGTCTTTCATAGGAATATTCGTATTCCTAACAATCTCCCCCTAAGGGAAGTCACCCCGGAAATTACAATTCGAATTCTAGCATTCTATTCTGTGAATTAAAACTTCTAGCTCGTAGTCGTTGATTCTTCAAAGTCTTTAATCATTGTGCTTCCAGCAGTGGACTTTTGATGACTTGTTTTATATCTTGGATGATCTTTGAAGATTCTCTGTGTTTATCATCCAAATGTGTGTCTCCAAGTCATCTTTGTGCAGTATCGTCTCCATATATGTGATGTGGACATCTTTGTATCGGCATGCTCACACTTTTCTGGATCATGATTTTCAGCATCAGAGTTGTAGAAGCATAGTTGAAGCCCATTTAATGATCATGATATCTTTAATTATGATGTCGAAGTGTGAGCATGGGTTGATGGATCAGCATCTTTCCAGCAATCTACTGCAACCGTCAGAAATTCCTGCAAGCAAACAGTTAGCAACAAATCATCGGCACTTACAGGTTCAGACTTCGAGATTGTTAACAGCATAGTGTGAAAACTTTCTCTAATCCTTACCAAGGCCGTTCCTAAATCGGATACCCCCGAGAGGGATTACAAGATCTACCTAAGTAGATCAACGATTAGGTGAGTCGCTGGAGATCACTCCACGACTGTAGACCATTTTGTAACCGACATGATCACTAAGTGTAATCAACAAGGAATTACCGAAGTGACCTGCTTTCAGGGCTGTTTGATGTTGACCCTGGCAGGAGTTTCCATTCAATCACTGAGAACTACATAAGTAAATTCCCTCATAAATGTTCTGGTAGATTGCTAATATCTGCGTAGGACTCATAATATTACAGATAGTGTCCTAGATGTTGAACAACCAGTGTAGAAGTAACACGTGTTCCTATGAGATCTTTTGATGCATCTCGTGGCTCTAGACTCAATAAGTGCACTATTTGGTAGTCGGAGACTGGAGCGGTGTCTCCTGTTTCAATATCAACATGGCTCGTAATGAGCGGTCGATAGATTATGCAGGGTTCCCCATGAGAATGAAACAAGCTCTTTTGAGAGAACTTGAGTGGTTAAAAGGTTTAGTGCAGTGCGTCACTGGGTCCATGAGGTCTTGTATTCAATACCGGTGTTACTTTAGTAATCACCAATAGCATATGAATTGAACCCGGTTTCTGCCCTAAGGTTGAATAATATGGAGGGCTATTTCTTTTCACCCTTTCTCATTANCCATAAGAATGAAACAAGCTCCTTTGAGATAACTTGAGTGGTTAGAAGGTTTAGTGCAGTGCGTCACTGGGTCCATGACGTCTTGTATTCAATACCGGTGTTACTTTAGTAACCACCAATAGCATATGAATTGAACCTGGTTTCTGCCCTAAGGTTGAATAATATGGAGGGCTATTTCTTTTCACCCTTTCTCATTACTTTTCTTTTTAATTCTTCAACCCCTTCTTTCTCCTTTCTCATTTATCTCCTTTTTTCATAATCATACCTAAGGACCTTCTAATGCTATCTATTTGGAATTGTCCTTGGGTAGATCCCTCCGGCTCTGGCGGATCATAGGACGGTTTTCCTAACCTTAGCCACCTTATAACTTCATGACTATCCTATGTTGCCATCAACCAAATCATTGAAAATTCTCTCAAAGTGTTTATGATTAAGAAACACGTTTTTGCTAACACTTTGAGAGTTTTATGATTTTCAAATGCTCCCCCTTAACATGTGCTCATAGGTTTTTGATAAAAATTTGCGAATGTCGGGGCAAGTTGCACTTTTTGAATTGATCCACCTTAAGTGAACATGACCTATTCGAGACACGTTTACATCACTAGTTGGACTAGCTTGAAATTATTACCCGTCATGATCAAGTTCACAAAAGGTTTCTTGAAATGGTACACACTACTCAGACAAGTTCTCTTCGAGACACGCTTACATCACTGGTTAGACCAGCTTGAAATTATTACCCGGCCAGGACAAGTCTTTTGATTGTTGACAGTTGTTGTTTCGTCAATTCATAGGTGAAGTCTGAGTCTCGCTCACATGAGATGCTAAGATCCTTTTTCACAACAAGCCATTTTGCTCCCCCTCAATATGTGCATTCATATATCAAAGAGTTTGGCACATATGGGAGAGCATACATTTGATTCCAAAATATCACATTTTATATCAGATTTCATATTTAAATCACATTCTCTCCCCCGATCAAAAACTTCAAATCATTTGAGATTTTATGATCCCAATTGATTTAAATGAGTTTAGAAATATAGGAGAAAATGTGGTCAGATTTTAGCATGTACTGATAATGGAACGTACTAATCACTGCTGCTGGTGCACAAAGTTTTGAAAGGTGCAGAAATTCTGAGCAAATACTCTCACCCTCAATTAATGACCCGTTTTCTATTTAAAAAGTTATAGTCATTACATTGAGCGTCAAGTATTTGTGAAAATTTAAGTCCAATTGCCACCTTGTGTACCGCAAAATCTCTCCTGAAGAATCATAGAGAGAGAATTTGGGAGTAAAGAAGACTTCTCTCTTCTTATACTAGAAATGATGCACTGAAACGTACATCATTTCAAAGAAACATGGATATGAAGTAATCCATGCTCGGGTGAACTTCACCCAGCAAGAGGAACAACCGTCTTTTTGGCGGCGTGTTTTCCCCATCTAGAAGTGCGGGTTGCTATCTGAAGTAATAGCAAGCCATTTAGGCATGTTTTGAAAAAAAAAAACTTTTTTTGAACTTCTGTTCAAACTTCATTAAAGACCCGTGTCATTATTGAATGACATTTCTAGGACCGTAAATGTTATCGATGTCAGAAGACATGCTTTAAACAAAAACTATTTTTGGTATTTTCTATTTCTGATTTTTATGGGTTTTTATAGGTTTTATAATTTTCTATATACATTTTGGTATAATATATGTACAAAGTATATTATTCAATTTAAGAAGATGTTGACCTAAATACCACAAGGATATTGTTCTGCACGTTGTAGAAGTCGGTAGTCAACATTTCTTAAATTTTCACCACCAAAGCTTTCGAGGCTCATGAATAATCGTATGAAATTGTGCCTTCTCAAAGTGATGCTTTGGTAGCTTCCCCCAAACCGACAATCATCTTCATGAAACCACTTCCCCCAAGTAGTTGAAGTGATGCAAAAAGTCTCATTGTATGAAGCTCGAACTCTAAGAAAACGATAACATCAAAGTAACAGGGTGAAACACGGATCATCTCTGAGGTTATCAATCCCGGAATATATGATTAAGCCCGATAACATGACCCTGTTGTGCGTCGCCAATGTACACATTACTCTGCGGTTTTGAGCATCTTGTCTATTCGGGGAATCAAGATATCAAGATCTTCATTTCACCAAATGCTTTCCAGTTATCTTACATATAACAACTCAATCCATATTGTACACATGTACCCAACACAAGAAGAAACGATGACACCAAAGTAACAGGTTGAAGCACTGACCCTCTCTGCGGATATTAACTCCGGAATAAATGATTAAGCCCGGTCACGTGAACCTGTTGTACGCCCCTGATGTACACATATCTCTCCCCTGATGGTTGCGATCTCATCGGAATCAGCATAACAATGTGTACATAAATCATTAACCAGAAACACTTTACCATAAATCATATCAGCACGTATAAAGATTTCGATAAGCAATATCATCTCACGCTCCAAATATTCTTCTCATATTTCATCCCACTGAAAGCTGACGTAATACGTACCACAAGTATCAGGAGACCACTTCCCCCACGTAGTTGGAATGATACACCAAACGCCACGAGTTAAGACACTGATTTTCTCTGCGGTTATGACATTTGTCTTCCCGGGATAACTTCAATTAAGAAGAAGTATTAGGATCACCACGTATACTTGTTATGCATTCAGATATATGTCTCCTACCCCCTTGCTGGTTTTGATACCTCAGAATCAGCAACACATTTTACGCACATTATCTTGAAATCTTGTGAGAAGAATAAGATTGGCTCAAATATATCATGTGAGAATCAACTGCTACAAAAACTCTCTATGACTATCTTAATCAACCTTTATGTAGGCTATTTTAAGTGACCACTGATGAAGTAAACCTGATATACCAAACTTAACACTGAAGTAGAATTCCCCAAATCCGTTACTTAAGCTTGCACTATTGTTGATTAAAGAACGATGTAGAAGAAACCCTCTAAGAACCCTAGACACTCAACAGAGCCAAAATAAGTACAACACCTCTTGAGACTATCCACATCCACATATGCGTGTGACACTGAGCACTACAATGTAACTCCTTGAAGTGATAGCTATAACCCGTGAGTACTACAATGTATCTCCTTCCATCGGGTATAACTAGATAATCCAAGTCCCAATCATAAACTTTAAGAGTTCAAGCAAGTCATCAATCGATAAATGAAGTTTCGATGATGAAATAAGTAGACGCTTTCGCAAAACACACTTCAATCTCAATTAAGGGATGCCAAATAAACTCCGTGAGCACTTGACATTACATGTCCAAATACTTAGCCATTTTGACGTTTTAGCCGACATTTTCCATTATGTTCTTGTGGTTGATTTACAGAGTACACATTGGAGGGAACAACAATCCTTAATTTCAGAACAAAAGAATGGATCATTATTCATGTGTGCAACTTCAATATCATGATAGTCGTCATCAACACCTTGAGGAGTAACTGGAGATTGGGTTACTTGATTAGTCTGAGTAATACTTCTAGATGGTGCAGCTTGATCAATGGAGACTGAAGAAGGTGAACCAGTTGAGTCAGTAGGAGCCGGAGCAAGAGCTTCAGGAACTAGATGATCAACATTCGTTGAGGCAGTTGAGTTAGCAGGAACCAGAGCAAGAGCTTCAGGAACTAGATGATCAACATTCGTTGAGGCATGGAAGTATTCATCAAACATAAATCCCAGTCATCCTTAGCAAATGGAACATTAGGTGTTGGAGGAGAGATTCGTATGACCATTCTTCAAACATCAATCATCATGTAGTATAATCACCCTTCTCCCCCTCAAAAATTGCATACGAGGTTTGCCATTTTTGATTGAGCGAGTGAATAAGAATATAATCAATCATGTAGTTTATTCACCCTTCTCCCCCTCAAAAATTGCATACGAGGTTGCCATTTTTGACTGAGCATGTGAATAAAAATACAATCAATCATGTAGTTTATTCACTTCTCCCCCTCAAAAATTGCAAACGAGGTTGCCATTTTTGATCAAACAAGTGAATAAGAATTCGATAAAAGATAAGTAGATCCACTTGATGACTTAACGAACATGGAGAAAGCATGAAGCATGTTGATGGGAATGGTCAAAAACAAGAAGATTACTCTTCTTTCGAAGATAAGGTGCACTGAATCGTACACCTTTCTTTTCTTTGATGAACGGGGCCTGAAGTGTTGTCAGCAGACGCCATACTTGTTGAAGAGCGAGGCCTGAATTGATGTGAACATACGTTATAGTCTTTGAAGAATGAGGCTTGAACTGTTGTGTTCAAATGTCATAGTCGTTGAAGAACGAGGCTTGAACTGATGTGTTCAAACGTCATTTGCACACATACATCAACATTGACTTTCCAGACCTCCTGAAGTAGGAGATATGCTTGCTTTAGGCCTCAAGACTTTGAGTCTTCTCATGTAGTGAATGATCGATGTATCTGCAACTGAGTAAGGACTACCTGCACTAACATTACAAACTGGATTGCATATATATGGGTTAGTGACATTAGTATCCAAACCCTTGGAGGTTTCATGGTCAACCATGGCATTGCCATTGGTAATCAGCTTTCCGGTAGGTATCCACTTAAGTCCAACATTCTTAAAAATTCAACCAGTTGGAATCCACTTATGGCAAGGTCTAGGATTGTTAAGCTTCTTATGCATAGTGGAAGACTTATCGTTATTCCTAGTCTCCAAAGATTTAGCAGTTTGTATCCACCTAGCAGAAGTTTTAGGTTTGTTTGGCTTCTTATGCATTGAAGATGACTTACTATAAATCCTAGACTTAACAGGTTGAGCCTTAGCAGTGTTCCTCAATAGACCAGAAGGCATCATACAAGGTTGTGAGCCTAAGATTCCATTCTTATGAAGTAGTGCCCTTTTCCTAGCCTTTTATAGATCATAGTTCTTGTGCAAGTCATTCATATCATAAGAATTTTGAATCTTAATGCTCGGTTTCGACACAGTTTTTGAACTAATCCTAGAGTAGCTGGGTGTAGGAGTCACTACTTTTTGAGGTTTAGCAGAACTAGAAGCATTTATCTTAGGAAAATAATGTGGAGTGACTGGTTTTGTCAAAACTTGTTCCGCATCAACTTGGGAGGCAAACCGTGTTTTTGAATTGTTCGTTCAGATCTAAACGCAGTCGGTTGTCTAACAACTGATTGGTTTCTATTCAATTGTGAAACTGGTTTCCCCAAGGTTGATGGTTTTGTAAACTTAGTGTTCACACTATTCCCTGTTGCTTTCCNGTCAAAACTTGTTCCGCATCAACTTGGGAGGCAAACCGTGTTTTTGAATTGTTCGTTCAGATCTAAACGCAGTCGGTTGTCTAACAACTGATTGGTTTCTATTCAATTGTGAAACTGGTTTCCCCAAGGTTGATGGTTTTGTAAACTTAGTGTTCACACTATTCCCTGTTGCTTTCCTTAGCTCGTTCTTTAATGCTGTAATTGTAAAACCCTTGTCCAGAAGTTGAGCTTTGAATTCATCATTTTTGGCAATCAAAGAGGTTGTTTGCTCAATATTATTAGTTATTGTTTCTTTGATTGAATCACACAGTACTTTGCAACGAATTTTCAAAGACTCATTTTCATCAAGTAATTTAGCCACTTTTTGTACCAACTCAACATTTCTAGTTGCAATAACATCACTGTCATGTTTATCCTTAACTTCATTACACATATCACACATCTCCGTAATACGGTCTTTCAGGTTGATGATTGTTAAGTTTTTTGATTCTAGCTGAGCTTTCAAATCATTAATCATAAAGAATTCACGTAAATCAGGAAGTTCTGGATTTTTACATGGTTGGTTAGTTTGAAAACTTTCTTTCTTTTGTTGCATTGCGATTTCAAGAGAAATACAATGTTTTTCAAGTTGTAGAAATCTGTTTGAAATTCATTAAACACTTCTTTATCAACCATATCTTTTGATTTGAAAGGCTCAGCCGTAAACAAAGAACTTGATTCATCACTTTGTTCAGCATCCTGATCACTTTCTCCCCCTTTATGACTCATATTTATTGAATTAGAAATGGTATTGCTATTAGTCTTTTCCAACAGATTTGTGTCATAAGTGGGCTTAATTTGATCAGTATGCTGCTGTTCATTAGAAAGCACATGATGTTTATCAGTTAAAGGTACCTCAGCACATGACACTTGTTCTTTTACCGGTCTAAAAGCAACATCCATATCATGTGTAACAAGAGTCACTGTATTGCTGGTAGTGTCAAGCTTATCAGTCATTGATCCTTTGCATTCAGTGACAACTGACCCAACATCCGATGCTTTACCCGAATCAACAATACCATCACATGATTGCACCTGACATGCTTCACTACTTTAAATTTGTGTTGTGCTCTTTCCTCAATGTACTCCTTAACATTACCCATGAGTTGGAGTAGTGTGACTCTGAACATGTCAACCTCGATTCCAGTGTAATTAGCAAAACACTTTTTTGTCATCTGACAGTCATAATCATACTCCATTGTGAATTGCGAGTCAGTGAACATTTGGAGCTACTTTTGCAGATCACACAGTATGCAGCCATGGAGCTACTTTCAGAGAATTCTTCTTTGTCAAGTTGTTGTTGAAGTTGATCTAAGTACAGAGTCATTTTGACTGTGAAGGACTCAACATCTTGACCAAAGAGTGTTGCGAATGCACGTCTGTATCCTGCCAAGTATCCAGGTTGTTCATAGAGAACCTTGAGATGTGAATGAAGTAATCGAAAACATTCAATGCAACTATCCTTTGCATTATCGGGCAATTTAAGTGGCTGATGATACTCATTCTCTTGAGAATTTGAGCACGAAGATTCCATATTAGCATTATCTGACTCAAAAACGTTTGTCTGTTCAAGAACGTTTGTCAGTTGTATATTGTTGGGAATCTTATGTTCGTCGACCATGTCGTACAATTCGAGTATCTCAGATATTACAGAATCCGAAGAATTTGACATGATGTGAACATGCACGGGATTTCACAAGTCTATGATTTAAACCGAGAAATAGAATCTTTCGCGGGATTTTACAAAATCAAGACAAAACCGTGAGACAATGATAATTGAATATGTTATGGTAATTGTTGGATCGGTACAATGATTAGTGACTGTGTGTTGAACGTGATGATGGTAAGAACGATTAGGTGATATGTGGTTCAACTTTGAGTTTGTTTGGTTGAAATGAGTTACAGTGATGAAGTAGACAAGTTACGGTGAATTTCAGACAACGTTTGTGTTACGAAATCCAAATAAACCCCGTAGTTATGTCCAATAAACCTAAAAATATCACAACCCAAAACAATTGATCTCGGATACTTGATGCTCAATCAAAACCACGTCCAATACTTATACCCTAAAGTTCAACTACGAGTATCTTAACAATTCTAGCCCGAAAAAGAACAAATAACTCAACTAATTATAAGTCTTTGATATCTTAGTTATAGTTCCAAAAAAAACATTAACCAACCACGGCCCAAAAGAAATCCAACAAACAATCCACAAGCACCATTCGTCCCTTGGAAAAAAAAGTCAGCCCAATGTTTTCAACACACGAAGCCCAGTCCAAGTAGATAATCTCAACCCTAATATTACGCTATATAAGACTAACTAATCCCCTTTAACCCCAACTTTAATTACCTTAAACCTTACTTCACACAAACAAACGCAGTCACACAACAATTTCACACCTTTGGTAATTAGATCCGAGCACTCAAACATATATCACACAACTCCTTTTTCCCTTTTCTCAACTTTGAGGTTCGATTCGAATCAAGGTAGGTATCCTTTCAGTTTTTTCTTTATACCTTTGAACGAACGAGAGAGATAAGCAAAACACTATTGTTTTGGTTATTTCTTCGAAAGATTCGGATATTTGACAGAAGTTATATGCTTCAACAGATTGATCTATGATGATAAGATTCCAACAAAAAATCTTGAAAAGATTAGAAAATAAGTTGAACTCAATCTGAGATCTTGTTACACCATTTGTTTTTCATTTTGATTCTTGTTGTGTTTGGACCGAATGAAAGACACGGGTGTAACAAAGATTTTTATACCTCGTTCTTTATTTTCGGATATGAATGAGGCTAGACTTCAAAACAAATGATTGATCTACGATGATTTATACTTTCGTTTGTATGACCTTCTAATGGTCTTGATATAACCTTGATTACAACGAGAGATAAACTGAGATCTTTTCAAAGTGAGGTGTTGGTTGTGTCTTGAATTAGTTTGTTCTATCGAAGAGAGAAAAAAAATAGATCTATGATGACTTTTATCTTTTGGTTTATGTCTTATGACGAATTCTGAATACCAAAAAATAAAACTGAGATCTATTTTTGAATATTTTTACGATTAATAATGGTATATGATGTGATACGTTTCTCGTGTAATGATCTATTAAGATCTTGGTTTTGTGGTACCACACGAAAAAGAAACAACTGAGATCTTGTGATGTACTTTCCGTTTCAAGTTAAGATTAGAGACAGTTGGTTAGGTCTTGTAAGCTTCACTGTCAAATCGCTACCAAGAAGAAATTTGGGCAGCGTTTGGTTTATGTGGACAAGACAACTCGCTACAAAGAGAATCAAGGCAACTCGCTACTAGGAATAAGACAAATCGCTACCAAGGGCAAATCGCCAATCAAATTGCAAATGCAAATCGCTACCCCCAAAAAACAAATACGTCACTATCAAATTGTTTTGTTTTTATTCCCCTTTTTAGGCTAAAAACCAAGCTACACCAACTCGCTACACCAAAACTTCCAACTGAGCCACAAATCGCCACTAAGAGAGCCACCAACTCTCTGCCAAGAAACAACAACTCGCTGCCAAGAAACAACAACTCGCTGCCTATAAAAAAACAATAAAAACCCACGAAAATCACCCAAATAGTCAAATACTTAATGAGATAGGCTAACCAATCACTAATCTAAGCTAGTCTAACAATCCAAATCATGAAAGTACAATCACTAGACAGATTTAACCACAAACTAAGCTCGAACAAGTGTTACTTATGTATACAAATTCGAACCAAATAAAAACACAAAAACCAAACTAAAAATCCGAGAATAATCAATCCCTAAGATGAAACCTTGGCTCTTGATACCAATTGTAGAATACTAATAATCTTAGCTTGTGTGGTTCTTGTGTTTATGGTTAGATTAATGGAAGAAAACTCGAGAGAAGTTAGATAGTTCGGAGTTCTAGAGAGAGAAAGTGAAAGAGAAATGGTTGTATGATTAGAAGCTCCAACCCTTCCCATGTGTGGGAAGGGCTTTATATGGTTACAATAAAACGCTCTCCTATGAGCTGTTGATCGGGTGTACAGTGGGTAAAGACCCGTCCATCCTCCACCATATTACTTATACTAACATAATTCTACGATAACTAAGTAAATACAAATAAACCTACGAGCTAGTTTAATCCTAACAATGTACTTTTTTGTTATTATGGTGTTTGGTGATGTTTTTTCTTTATACACAGAATCATACCACAACTTGTTTACGCTTAAAATCATTCACAGTGGACATTTTACCTCACCACCAGAAAGGGTATATCATTTTCACTTATAGATTGGTGATGTGTTAATAAAGCTTTAAAGTTAAAAGACTAGTTTAACTGATTATTGCGACTAACACATGGGTAAAGTATAACCCTCAATGTAATCTAGTAATTGGTAAGACCAGGTCGTCCCAAGGGATTGACGTGTTTCTAGTTAACAAATGTTTTGCAGAAAAGTCAAGAGATTGTCACTATCCACAGAAATGGTTTTTGATTTAGTAAAATGGTAATTCCAAATGGTTGATATTATAATAAGAATGACTAAAGACGCATTTTGAGGATCATGTGGTCATAAATGATAGTAATGAAGATATGCACGCACAAACGAGTTCATATAAGCTGATAAGGATTAATTTGGTACCTTTTTAAGGGGTCATTTAATCCTAAAATCATGTAAAATGTGATCAAATATTACCTCAAATTGTTTCCTTTTGAATTTTAGGTACTTGGGACGAGAATTGTGGAAAACGGCACTTTTGGAGCATATTTGGACGATAAAGTAAAGAAAACGACGAAATCACAAAAAGGACGTCAGATTAGGAAGGCTGACGGCGTCACAAGCTACAACATGACGTCGTCTCTTGCTGTTCAAGATGGATTTCTTGTGTAAAATTAACAAGAGACGCCTCAGAAAGATTTGGTAAATTTACAACCTGACGCCGTCAGGTGTTAAAGAGCTATGGGCATCACGCTTTAATCTAACAAGAGACGGCTCAGAAAGAAATTACAAGTGACGGCCTCAGATCCCTTGTTGACGCCGTCAGAGTGGCGATTTTCATAGACGAAACCCTAATTCATGGCGAGTTGACGGCGTTTGAATCCACAACCTGACGCCGTCAGCCGTGTAAATCTATATATACTTTCAGTTGTTTTCATTGTAATGGGTGACACTTTTTGGGTAAAAACCCTAGACGAGTTTTAGATCTAATTTAGGGCTTTTTCAGCCTTTCTCATCCATGTTCAATTAAAGATAAGTTACTTGTTTAATCATTCAATATGTCTATATATTGTTTGATTACTTGTTTATCTTTTCTTCTTTCTAACATGCTAGCTTAAATCCATTAGTGTTTGCTTAGATCTAATGAAACCTAGTTGTTGATCATTGATTTGTTGTCTATTGTTTAGTTGATTGCATCATGTTAGGCTAAGAAACTGGCTAACTTCTTTTTTGTAACTAGCTTGAACATCTTAGAAAACGTAACCATAGAGTGCACTATTGATTTCTCTCGTTGTATTTATTGCATGAATTAAGGTTAGTGTACCTAGAATTTCTTAATAGACTTTAAAGTTTTAGGTGAAATTAATATTCATAGAGTTGGGGAATGTAGCACACCCCCACGACCGGTATTAAGGAATACAACGCTTCAACTAAAACAAGGACGCGACAATTCAACAAATCAATAGGAGATAACTAAGGAGTAGTGAAATCTAAGTAAACATGTTTGTCTTACCATAAGAGTTCACCACTTTACCTTTCTTGCTATTTTAATTTTAGTTTTATAAAAGTAGTTTTTGGGTTAGTTGGATAGCAACTAATTCTACCCATCCTTTCAAAACCGAGATTTAATTTGCTTTCCCAAAAATTTTAAAACACAAAAAGAATCATCCCTTACCTCTAGACTTGTCTCGACATACACTTCAACCTAACGACACTATTCCTCTAGAGAACGATCAATCCCCCGGATTTACCTATACTACACTACAACAGTCAGGTACACTGCATGGAGGATTACAAGCTTCTCAAGATCCCTTGAGAAGTAAAACCTTTTGCAAAGGTCTTGTGATCCCACATCAAGTTTTTGACGCCGATGCCAGGGAATAGTTATTGCTTAGGTTTGATTTCTATCTCGTTTAGGTCTACTCACTAGATTCCTATCAAGTGAGATTTTTTATTTTCTTTTTCATAGCTTTCTTTAGTCTATCTTTTCTTTGTTCCTTTTGTTGTAATCCATATCATTCATCATCATGATGGATGGTAATATCCTTGATCAAGCACCACCACAACAACAACACCAAGCACCACCTAATCACCAAGACCCACCCGAACCACCTAGAGCCCGCACTTTGGGTGAATACTCTCGACCTAGCCACCAAGGCTATCGAAACACCAGTGAGCTCCCCCAAAGAGCCAATGTGTCTCCCTTGCGATCTGACACCATCCGGTTGGATCAAAGCGGATGTGCATTCCATGGATTTCGTTCCGAAGATCCAAACCAACATCTCAAGGATTTTCTCAAAATCGTTGATTCCATAGACCTCGATGTTGCCACCCAAGAGAGACGACACGCTTGCGTATCTTTTAATTCTCTCTACGTGACCAAGCTAGTCACTATGCCATCTACCCGTAGGATCCATCTCATCTTGAGATGATCTTACTCTAGTAATGACATGGAAGAGGAACTAAGGGAGCTTGATGAGATGATTAAGAGAGAAATTGAGTTTAGAACCAATTCTTGTACGGGTAACCTTATCTCTAGTAATGACATGGAAGAGGAACTAAGGAATGACTTTAGGATGTTCGAAAATTTCTTTCCAACTAGTAAAGAATTAAACTACCATAAATTTCTTCTAAAGTAACCTTGTCCCGTGAAATATTGGAAAAAAACCATGGATTATGAAATGCAATTATATGAATATTAAGATTCCTTGCATGATTGGTCATATGTATAGAGAACACACTTATATCAATTAAAAGCTCCTATGAATGTCATGTCTAGGCTTTATTATAATTGGATCACGAGTGATAAATTGAAACCTAGACAGGATCCTAATAACCCTAATCGATTGTGCAATTTTGTTGGAAGAGTTAGATGTTTACACGTCTTCATAGGAAATTTTGTCTATCAATATGACTTTATGATCTTGGAAGATGTTAGAGGTATTATAGATCAATTCTTATGTGAGATAGTGCTGGGAAAACCGTTTGTCGAAACATCTAAAATGTCCTATGATAGAGATGAAGGTATTGTTACATTTTCAGAAGGAGTAGAGAGTAATAAGTATAGGATGCCTTGTAAGATCGAAAAGTTCAAAGGTATTGAGGATCTAGATGTCGATAATATTCCAGCATTTAAGGTTGATAGTGATGATGAGGAGAACGAAAATAGACACAAAAGAAACAAAATTCGTTATTCAGGATGTTTGGCTTTAGGCCCAGAATACAAGTGGGATGAAAGAGTGATTAAGAGGTTCAAAACTGCATTCATGTTATGGAAAAAGAACACGTCAGCATGACTTTGAGTCTAGCTACAAGACTCGTTAATAAAGAAAAACGCTTCTTGGGAGGCAACCCAAGCTTTTAATTATTTACTTGTTTATTTTATTTTATTTGATTTCATATATATGTCTTTCTTTGTTTATTGTTCACTAGTAGGGTACCCGCGCGATGTGGCGGCGGGTACCATGTGACTAAATTTTGTGGCGAACAAATGTTTTTCCTTTATATATTTTTTTATAACTATAGCTATATGTATTTTGATTTTCGGTGAACTGCGTACTTTAATTTATTACATTTTTTCACAACAAATGTATGGATGTCAATAATTTCATGTCGCATATTTAAACTCTTTTATCTTTTGATCCGAAATTAAATATAGAAAGCGATAAAAGCTTGAAGTTGGCAAAATGTTCTAAAGTAAGATTTTAATTTTCAACAAATAAGTTTGAGTTCGAATTTTAAGTTTATAAATGTAACTATAATAAAAAACCATCACATAATAATTCAAATACATTTAACACTCAACACTCCGAAATACAAAAATTGGATACCAAAATAACATTCTTATATGTATGATGCAATTTTATAAATGTAACATGTAATATTTTTATATAAAGTTTAACATCCATTTTATATAAAGAATTAATATATCAAAAATTGTGGATTAAACAGATGTCCAGTCTACAATTTATTATACACGGCCTACTAACAAAACTACCCTAACACTCATTTGCTTAAACCTAACCTAATGCCACTTATCATAAACAAATGCCTACCACTTTTCTTTAATCATTTACGCAGCCACAAAACAAACACAACTCGTCCCTTTCTTCTTTCCTTATCAAACCGAATCAAACACTCGCCTTTTCTTGTTATCTTCTTCTTGCTTAAACCGAATAGCAAACTACCACAAACCACAAAAAGACCCCACTTTCTTCATTCTCAGTCGAACCACACAAGGACGACCCTGAAGATCATTTAAAAAATGGTCACAGGTAGGTTATGGTTAGGTTGTTTTGTTCTTTTGTTTTCGTTTAAACCGAACAAAAATAACAGGTATAATAAATTTGTTATATTTCGTTTTTTTTTTTTGGATATTCAAAGAAGTGTAAGCTTCAATAAATCTATGATGTGTTTTGGTTCAAAATCTTTTCGGCTACAAGGTCTTTGAATAAGATCTCGGGTAGGTGTTATTTGCTTTGTTTTTCGTTTAAGATCGACGAAGTTGTCTCTTTTAATTTTGTTTATAAGAACAAATATGTGAGTATTTAAAAGAGAATCTGAGATTACATTTAAATATTTATTCAAGAATTTTAGTTCATGTATACATTTTTAAATGGATGTAAGTTTGTTGCACGAATATTTTCCCAACAAGTATTTAAGTTTATTATTTACATTTCTTTTTCTTTTTTGACATCAATGATGGATTGAAGCATTAAAGAGATACTGTGTTTGTTATAATAAGACGAGGATGCAAATATTTGTACATTGTGTTTTACATTTTGTATTAATTGATGATGGTGTGTATTAATTAATAGCATTAATGTTGTAAGTCTGAAAATTATACTATGCTTATTTTGTTGTACACTATGCTTATTTTGTTGTAAGTCTGAAAATTTTGTGCTTTAAAGTGTTGTAAACCATGCTTAATTTTTTGTAAGTCTGAAAATTTTGGAGAGAGAGTCATCCCTCTATTATATGTAGTATAGATGTCTCAAATAATTTGTGAAAGTGTTTTATTTTGTCTTTAACTTTGTCTTAATTACATATAAAAGTATTTTACAAAAAGATAAGTGTAGGGAAGATCAAATTTATTTATAAGAACAAGTCGAACATGAACAATAACAAATAAGGATTAGCATATATTTACGTGTTTGTTTAGAGTCAAATGCTTGTATCGAGTCACAATTAATGTTCTGTAGTTTTTCCAGGTTTTAATACTCAGGTTTTTCCAGAAACAAAACGTAAACATTCTGTCAGATCATACTTGACGGTGTCAGGCACTGTAGCTGCACAGTTTCCAAGATTTTTTTTTCTACTAGAACTAAAATTCTTGAAAATTTTCAAAATTTTAAATTTTCAGGAATCTGTAGACATTTATTTTGCAAGCATTATATCTTACATTGCTTTCTAGGATTTAATTTTTATTATATATAATGTTTATCCCCGATTTTATACGAGGTTTAGTATTTCGTTTTCTTAGTAAACTACATGTTATATTGGACAAGAAGATTAAGTATACATCAGAAGTGAAGCTTATCATGATTGTTTTCTTGGAGGAGAATTTAACCATGTTTTCACATCGTCTATGCCGAGCAAATCGGGGGAGTACTAGTTTCTTTCTCTCTTTTATCATACTTTTATGCTTTTTAGAAACATTGGGGCAATGTTCGATTTAAGTGTAGGGAGGGTAAAATGGGATACCTTAGAAACTATAACTCTACTTGATTTTTGTTTTGTTTTAAAGTAAATGTGTAATAAAACTAAAAGAAATACTTGTTAGCGCAAATTTAGCACCAAATTTAATATTTTTTACAACATATAGGAGTGAAACTTTAGTCTTAATGAGCGTCTCATGGATAGGAATTATATTACTAACACAAAAACCCTACCACTAAAAAATTTTCACCCAAAAAATGTGAGGTTTGCCTTTAGATTATTAGGAAAAAGCATTTACTTTTGATGCTTATGAGTGTACCGGTAGTATATAGATTCTAGAACTTGCGTTTATGATACATCCCGAGGTCGCTAATGAGACTACATTCGTGTAGTTAGGATTTACTATATGATAAGAGGCATTAGGATAAACCTTGTTTTAAACTTGTATTTTAATTATATTGGCTTCATTGGTCAAGTAATTTTCCCACACCCTTGCGATGTACTCATTTTTAGTACACGATACCCCTAGTACACCTCTTAGAGCCTATCTTTTTCGCGGTTCTTGTGATATTTCGGTGGATTTCGATATATTAATGAAGAACATTGTTTACAATCCACCCCCAAATGTACACCCAAATCGCCTTAGCCTACCTTATATGCACTCAGTTTTAGGGCATTGTTGTTACAACTTATATGTTTAAACCCTTTGTCAATTGTCTAATTGATTACATGGTTACTAAGTCAAGTCATATCTTGTAAATACAGTTTTGGGACGATTGGTACTCATGGCTAATAGTACTAGTTGTTATGGAGTAATGGGGAAGAATGTCACGTTATTACCCCCGTATGTGCGTTAATGTTTAAAAGTACTCTAAGCGTTTTAATTTTCTTAATTCGGATCGTTAGTTAAGTATGTAAAAGTTTAATTGTAGGGAGGTTGCAAGATTCTTATGATGTATTATTTTGGATGGTAGGGCAAGAGTGTATGAAAAAATATAGAAAAAAAAAAAGAAAAAAAAAGTGAAAAATCATATGGGCTACCATCCGCGTCTTTTATTTTCGTTTAAGTCAAAATAGTGTCATGAAAAATACAAAAAGAGTTATTAGTTAGCGAGTTGAGTCAAGTCTCGGCTTAGCAACGCCTCATTGTACACGTAATTGACAAAGATAATTGACTTGCCACCAGTAAAAATTCCCTTTATCAAACAAACCGTGTTTTCCATACACTTACACTTAACGTTACAACCCTTTAAAAGACCTCTTTGATAGTTTATCCTAGGTGCTTACGCCAAATTGGTGGAGGTTTGATCCTTTCCTAAGCCTATGGTAATTTATGTGTTATGACAAGTAGAGAGTGTTATATTTTTTCTTTTCCACATGTGTTATATAACTTCATACACCCGAGAGATGTGAGAATCCAAACACTTTATGTGAGGTGCTAGTATATAATTTCTATGCTTATTTTGACTAACGCGGAAAAATGATACGTTGTAATTACTTTTATATTAATGTTAAATGATCCATAACTTGTAAATTAATTAGAATAAAATCTCATTTGCTTGAGGACAAGCAAATCCCAAGTGTAGGGATACTTGATAAGGATTAATTTGGTACCTTTTTAAGGGGTCATTTAAGCCTAAAATCATGTAAAATGTGATCAAATATTACCTCAAATCGTATCTTTTTGAATTTTAGGTACTTGGGACGAGAATTGTGGAAAATGGCACTTTTGGAGCATATTTGGATATTAAAGTGAAGAAAACGACGAAGTTACAAAAAGGACGTCAGATAAGGAAGGTTGACGGCGTCACAAGCTACAACGTGATGCCGTACCTTGTTGTTCAAGATGGATTTTCGTGTAAAATTAACAAGAGAGGCCTCAGAAAGATTTGGTGCATTTACAACCTGATGCCGTCAGGTGTTAAAGCGCTATGGGCGTCACGCTTTAATCTAACAAGAGACGGCTTAGAAAGAAATTACAAGTGACGGCCTTAGATCCCTTGTTGACGCTGTCAGAGTGGCGATTTTCACATATGGAAACCTAATTCACGGCGAGTTGATGGCGTCAGAATCCACAACCTGACGCCATCAGCCATGTAAATCTATATATACTTTTGGTTGTTTTCATCGTAATGGGTGACACTTTTTGGGTAGAAACCCAAGACGATTTTCAGAGATAATTTAGGGCTTTTTCAGCCTTTTTCATCCATGTTCAATTGAAGATAAGTTACTTGTTTAATCATTCAATATGTCCATATGTTGTTTGATCACTTGTTTATCTTTTCTTCTTTCTAACATGCTAGCTTAAATCCATTAGTGTTTGCTTAGATCTAATGAAACCTAGTTGTTGATCATTGATTTGTTGTCTATTGTTTAGTTGATTGCTTCACGTTATGCTAAGAAAACTGGATAACTTCTTTTATGTAACTAGCTTGAATGTCTTAGAAAACGTAACCGTAGCGTGCACTATTGGTTTTTCTCGTTGTATTTATTGCATGAATTGAGGTTAATGATCCTATAGTTTCTTAATAGACTTTAAGGTTTTAGGTGAAATTAATATTCATAGAGTTGTGGAATGTAGCACACCCCCACGACCGGTATTAAGGAATACAACGCTTCAACTAAAACAAGGACGTGGCAATTTAACAAATCAATAGGAGATAACTAGGGAGTAGTGAAATCTAAGTAAATACGTTTGTCTTACCATAAGAGTTCACCACTTTACTTTTCTTGTCATTTTAATTTTAGTTTTATAAAAGTAGTTTTTTGGTTAGTTAGATAGCAACTAATTCCGCAGATCCCTTCAAAACTGAGATTTAATTTGTTTTCTAAAAAATATAAAAACACAAAAAGATTCATCCATCACGTCTAGACTTATCTCGACATAAACTTCAACCTAACGACACTATTCCCCTAGAGAACGATCAATCCCCCGGATTTACCTATACTACACTACAATGGTCAGGTACACTACCTGAAGGATTGCAAGCTTCTCAAGATCCCTTGAGAATTAAAACCTTTTGCGAAGGTCTTGTAATCCCGCATCATAAGGCAAGTATGACTGATAAGGATTTATTTTATACCTTTTTAAGGGGTCATTTAGTCCCAAAAGTCATATTAATATGATCAAATATTGCCCTAAATCGTTTCTTTTTGCATTTTAGGTACTTGGGATGAAAAATCTGTAAACCAGCATGTTTTGGGCTAAAATCGAAAAGACAGTGAAAAAAAAGGCAAAGTCGTAAAATCTGTCAGAAAAGGGAGTCTGACAGCGTCACAAGCTATAACGTGACGCCGTCACTTGCATTTGGAGGTGAAGATTTAATGCAAATTCCTCAAGTGATGGCTCAGAAGTTTTGGAAGAGCTTATAACCTGACGGTGTCAGGTGTATTTGAAGACCAAAAATCAGAGCGAAGTTTACACGTGACATATGAGATATATTATAGAATGTCGGCGGCAGAGATCAAATGGGACGGCGTCAAAACAGCGGCTTGCATAAGACGAAACCCTAATAGCGGCGGGCTGATGGCGTCACAACCCATAACGTGACGATGTCGCCCTTGTATCAATATATATATATATATATATATATATATATATATATATATATATATATATATATATATATATATATATATATATATATATATATATATATATATGCTTGTTTTTCATAAATCATGTAACATCTTGGAGGAACCATTAGAGCATGAATTTCAGAGCTTTTGTAAGGATTTTACAGCCCCCAAAACCCATGTTTCATAGAAGTTAAGTAACTCTACTTTAATCATTCAATATTTCTATGTGTTGTTTGATTATGTGTTTTTCTTGTCTTTACTTTAACATGATAGGCTAAATATAATTGTGTTTGCTTAGATCTAATGAAACCTAGTTATTAATTATTGATTATCATCTCTAGTTTGATTGGTTGTTTATGTTAGGAGTAGGAAAACTAGCTATAATCCTGACAAGTGTTAGCCTGAACGTCCGACTTAACGCTTCACACCCTAGAGTGCACTAGTTGGTTTTATTCATAGAAGATCTTACTCTCTATGACAATAAATGTTGGAATGACCCCGGTGGGTTGAGCAAAATGGTCAAGGAAATATCCTTGCATTCGAATAACTCAAGCATTCCCGATCGTAGGATCATAGAACTTGAAGACCAAGTCAAGTTTCTAATGAGTTCCTACGAAAATCCTAAACCTACACGTCAAATAAATAGAATCACTTCTTTATGTGAATTATGTAGTGGTCCCCATGACACTCGTGATTGCATGGAACTCCTCGAACAAGCTTTGCGGATTATGCATCCTCGTGTACCGATGGAGCGGAAGAAAAATGGTACACTTTCAAACCCGAGCAAAACAATCTTGGTGATTCATACAACCCCTCTTGGAAAAATCACTCAAATTTTAGGTGGAAACAAAACCAAAATTCTTCTCAAAATAAATTTTCAAATCAACCTAATTGTTTTCAACCAAGCGATTCGTCCTAGAACCGTACCTTTAATAGTAATCCTTCCAATAATTCCAACAATTTTGAAGGATTAGTGTCTAATTTTATGTCATCTCAAGAAGCTTGTTTGTCAAAGTTTGAAGCCGATTTCAAGCAACAAAACAACGAGATGACAAATAAAATTGATACTCTCTTAAAGGTTCTCAATGATCGAGTAATGGGAGCACTCCTAAGTGACACCGTCAAGAACCCGAAACTAAATGTTAACTCTATCTCATTGGTTTCATCTCCTAGTTCTTGTCCTCGTTTTTACTCGGTCAGTGCAATTAAAACGTGTTTCAAACAAAGCTTAACTTTTCCAAAAGACCAATACCATGGAAGTAATGCACCAAACAACGTGTCGGTCAAACAAGTTAATGAAACACTAACCAATCAAGAACCAAACCCTACTCTTAGTAAAGAATTCAAGGATCTTTACCTTGAGCGTCCGGCCCTTGATGTTTTGAATCACGCTCCAATTTATAATGCCCTCTTAGAAAAATATAAGGAAAAAGTTAAGTTGGGCAAGAATGGATCTGCTTTTGTTCAAAACAAGTTGCCTAGGAAGTTAGATAATCCGGGCTTAGTTGTTTTACCTTGTAATATTAGGAACTCCAAGGCCTATGATACCTTTGTCGACTTAGGATCATGCATTAACATACTTCCTTTGTCACTTTATCGGAACCTCAACATAGGATAATTAGAAGAAACGAATGCAATTATAAGATTAGCGAATGGGAGTTTGGCCTATCCAATTGGGATTTTGAAGGATCAATTGGTAAGCATAGATAAACTAACTATTTTGGCGGATTTCTATGTTTTAGATATCCTAAGTGACCTTAAGTGCCCATTGCGTTTTGGAAGAGTATTCTTAGTGACCGCTAGTGCAATAATAGATTTAAAAGTGAGCAATCAAAAGTTTATTATTTATGTAATATATAAATAATTTGGTTGTTAAAAAGGCATATTTTTTTATGATTTTCTTACCTGTAATAGGCACCAAAAAAAGAGTATGGATGTGGATATTTTATATGAAAGAATGAGCTCCGGCTCCATGTAAGTTCTTCTCCTGGACATTCAACACCTCCAAGTTCTTATCCGGGACCTTCTGGATCTGCACCAAGTCTTGAAAAGGTAAAGTGCTCAAATTGCAAGTTCTTGGCTCTAAAGATAAATATATTATAGGCAACACTAGATATGCAAACGCATCCCGAGGACCACACATGTCAGCCAGCTGCAATACTTCATTAGCTTTTAAATGACATGGAAAAACTTCGAGTGAAGTAGTTTTTCATTCATCATTTTGAACTGTCGTTTAAATTTGTACTTAACTTTATGCCCTTTTCCAAATCAAATTAAAGCAGGTTTTGAATTGCAGCCTTCGCCTTTTTCTTCTTTTGTGTTCCTTTGCCTTGGACATAACACAACACCCTTCTTCCATCTTTTGCTGCCCCCGACTCTTCTCGCGATATACCCACTTCAAATAAACAACCAAACTCTCACCGGAAACATATCTACCCTCTAACATCTTAATTACAAACTCCTTGATTGAACCCAAATTTAATTCATTTATACTATCATCAGATATACCACCTCCATTCTTAAGTAGTGATATCACTATATTCGACTCATCTTCGTCAACCATACACACTTCACCACCACCCACAACAACATCTTCCACAATTTCTTTATTTTCTAAATATTCTCTAAACTCACTACGAACTTCCATGCTTTCCACATTACTCTCACCAATATAAATCGTTTATTGAGCTACTAACCTCAACAACACCAATATCTTCATTAGCATCTAAGGACTCTTTAATCACATATAGAGCTTCTTCACTTGGCCATGATAGAACGATATCTATTTTCTCTTCAATGTTCAGCTTTTTCCCTGCAATTATCTGAAAACGAACCTCCAGTATACGGGCTATAGAACAGGCTTCTCCTAAACTTGTAGGCGATAACCTTAAGAGTGCACATTGTAGAAGCGGTTTAAGTCCCGAGATATAAATCGATTTAAGTAAAGATTCTGAGATCCCCGTTACTTGATTTATAAGAATCTTAAAATCATTCTCGTATTTGGCCACAATACCCATTTGCAAAAGCTTAAATAGTTCATATTCCGCGTCCCGATCACATCTGCTCGATGCCATGAACATTAACTCGAAAAACAAAACAAAAAAAACATTTTTTCCGATGAACAGTACCCCCCGTGAACAGTAACTCCGACGAACAATGCGCGTGAATAGTGATCGATGAACAGTATCGTGAATAGTGTCGTGAACAATATTTTTTTTATTGGAACCCTAATAAAAAAAACCCTCTCAACGAGAGCTTTCAATGAAAGCACCAATTGATACGACCCGGTTAGGGGTTGTACTGGGATAAGACACTACTTTTAGTGTGTGCGAGCTCCTTAAGAAAATAGAGAGAAGAACTAAAGATTTGTTTATCTTAAACTTTGATTGATTGATTATAATAAATGATTACAAGAGTATTTATAAGACAAAGTTAAAACCCTAAGACCTAGATAGGCCATGGGCTCGAGCCCAAGCGTATCAGGTACAAAGTTCCAATAGATCTCAAAGTGGTTACAAAAGTCATTCTGTAACGACATATTACAACGTAAAACATTTCTTTTTAATATATAGTAAATTGTATGAATCACTCGTATCATAGTTACAGTTGGTTCTACATTTCTTTAAAATGTTTAAATTGGCGAAGTACTCACAATCTTGTACGCCAGACTAACCCTTCCCATAAGAGCAGCCTCAAATAACTTTTAGTTGTTCCGTGTGAACCAGAGGAGCTGAGATAAAACTCATGACCTATTTTTTCAAAAGTCGTCTCTTTATTTTTTTCAAAAGTCCTCTCTTTCCCGGCTTCACAGACATTGTGTTGAAGAATAGGCGCTCAAAGAATGACCCTAAAGTTGTCGTCTTAGAGGTTTGATGTAAAAACCCGAGATTTTTCCAAGTTAATTATTTCCTGTAAGACCGAAAAATTTATTATTTAATGTGATATTCAGCAGTTTCACTCAGTCCCACATTTACACTTCTGTTTTCATTATGCTGTAAAGAAATGAACAACTATTGCCAAATAAACGATATGACTAATTTTATTATAACCACACGCGTACCGACACCGCAATAGTATGGTATAGATTTAAAAATTAAATAACGGGACTCATCAAAACCCCGAGATTCGTTTATTCCCTCTTGAGTATTATACAAGTCAAAAGCATTCCCGCACCTCACTTTTATTCAAGCCTCACCTTTACTAAATCCTTCACCTTTATTTATACAAAAAAAAAAGAAGAAAAGAAAAATATACATATAAATAAAAACAATAACTAAAGTCGTCCCTTCCCATTTTTTTTTTTTTTTTCATCAAACACTTCTCTCTCTTCCTCCCCATCGATACAAACAAGAACATCAAGGACATCAACACCAGATCTGATCCGACTGAAATACTGCAACCAACCTCCCTACTTTACCATTTTATCAAATCAAGAATGGGGATAAAAACCCCTACCTGCTCACCCTCTCTCTCATATCAAAAACTACACAACCCTACAAACCATCCCTTCATTTTTATCAGCCGCTCCCTTTTGTCTCCTCCCTCCATCTCATCTTCTGCTACAAGTCGTCCCCCACCAACTGCCATGGCAGGTCCAACACGCCATAAGGCTCCAAGTGGTCCAAGCGTTGCAGGTGGGATTCCCTCTTCCTTGTCAAGACTCCAAGGTCAACATATAATCACAAGAGCTGACGAGGTAATGAGGGTGCAATATCCCTTTTGAGCTATGGTACCAACTGACGAGCGGACNATCTTCTGCTACAAGTCGTCCCCCACCAACTGCCATGGCAGGTCCAACACGCCATAAGGCTCCAAGTGGTCCAAGCGTTGCAGGTGGGATTCCCTCTTCCTTGTCAAGACTCCAAGGTCAACATATAATCACAAGAGCTGACGAGGTAATGAGGGTGCAATATCCCTTTTGAGCTATGGTACCAACTGACGAGCGGACAGAGGAGTGGCCAACCCACCTTGGTTTAATCTTATATAAACCCAGCGGATCCACAAGCAAGTCCACACCACTCTCAAACTTTCACAAAACAATTCATAGTTAGTTTTCAAAAAGGGATAAACGTTACTGTGTCGAAGTGGTGTGGATTGCTTGAAGTCGGATTCGGGTTTTTTATCTTTCTTTGGTCTCCTTACTAATCGGCTCAATTGGTTGTAAGGTTCTAAATCCTCTTGTTGTTTTGTTTCATTGAATTTGTATACATGCTGGTGTTAAGGATTCCGGGTTTATGCGAATACAAAATTTTTCATACATTTATTATCTAGTCCTATTCTTGTTTTGGTTTCATTCGAATCTCTAATCACTCATGCGTATGGTTTAGTTTTGTTTAATGTTTATAAAAATTGAATAATCGAATCTATGATAATAGTTTTGGTGGATGGGTCGAACCTGTGACTATGTTTGTTAAATCAAAAAAAATATATATTTTGTCATTCGTTAAGTCGTTGTTAAAAGCCTTCGTGTGGTAGCAATTTTGTACAAGTCGACATCTAAAAATGCTATGGCTCTTATTTGGCTTCGTTTCCTTTCTTGGTTTCGTGACTATGCGTAAACTAGTTTTCTTGATGTCGTGCCTTAAGTCGTAGTGCCGTTAAAAATAGTTTTATGTCATTCGTAACTAAACCGAAAACGATGTGTCAAATGGATTTTTCAGTCACTTGTTTAGTGTCATCGCATCCTTTAAACATGTTCAAGTAGTTTGATAATCAGTGGTTGCATTCCTTGTCGAGTCAAGAAATGGCAAGACTGAACTTGGTCTAAATTGGTTTTAAAGTTAGTTGGAAACGGTCCCTTGACAGTGTCGAACCAGAAATCAAAAACACGCAAGTCTGCATATTTGTCCTAATCAGTTGTGAGAAATTTATTTGGGCCGAGCCCATTAGTTAACATGTAAAACAGATTTGCTTCCAGAAACGGGCCAAGGCCAAATTTAAATAAATAGTTGAAACAAACCATGAGCCAAAGCCCACAACGAAATCCCAACACAGCCCAACTATATTTTTTTTTAATGAAAGCAGAAATCTTTGTGCGATTAACATTTTTTTTTTCTGTCGACCTCTTTATACCCGAGCAAACTTCGCGACTCACATTCGGATTCGTCATGCGCATAATTAACAAATCACTTCACGACACGATATATATTTAAAAGTAAAACGAGCACCACAATAGAATATATAAGCATCGCATTTCAAAAATGAAACATATTTCATAAACTATTTAGGTTATACAAGTTTGAAATGGAAAATTTTATAAAGACTAATATAAGTTTTGTAACCTTACAAAACGACTACTACTTTGACTAATAATCACGATCATGCCCATATTGTTCAAAAGAAATGTAAACTTATTCATGAAATTATTCATAACTCTCGAAGAGGAATAAAACAACATTTAACTTAAACATTTTATTCTACCCTTAAAACTATAACGTCAAATAAGAAAAAGGTTTACAAAATGAGTCAACATCTAACTTTTGCATGTTACTTACGTCTGGTTATTTCCGAACCAAAGACTATTTATCCTCGACACCTTATTCGTTTTACGCTTACCCAAGAGCTAATACGCTTTAACGTTTAGAAAACCATTCTCTAACTTAAGTGCTACCACACAAGCAACTATAACAAAAACGTTTTAAAAACTTTAAACTTATTTACGTTTCATCGAGTCTTAAACTAGAATTGTGAACTAAATTATGCCATACTAATCTAGGTCACGCGTCGGAGCTATCACCTACTATTTGACTCTATTGCTTTTGAGACTACTACTACTGAGGTGAGTTCATAGTCCCACTTTTTACTATGTTTTTTTTTAAAATCCCGTGGGAGATACATGGCTACTAAACTGAACACAATATTTTTCGTATGCTCCTGATTGATGTTGCCTAAGTTACCACCCTTGCCAAAAGACCCTCATATCATGAACCATTTAGTCACTTGCGAGTGAACGCGAATTTAGTGAATAGATCTAATTTGGGGGTTGATTCCCCCGTTTGAGCTAGCCTTTGTTTCACGGATTGATAGTACTGTACGTAGCCCGGATTGAATAGCCAAATGCA